>JAKSZT010032311.1:114736-130262 GCA_026826555.1 Tolypeutes matacus | reverse complement strand
GGTTCTATATGCAGGTCCTGAAGCAGCTTTTAGCTATTAAACTAAATTAAAAAGAATTTATTTTTCATTTTTTGAGGTGACCTCACTTTTTTCTTTTTTTCTTTTTTTTTAGCCAAATGCAGGACCCAAAATAATTCCTCTTCTAGACCAACCCCCTTAAGGAAGGGACCCTAGCTGGGCCTGTGGAAATTAATCAAGCACGTCCCACTTTCCGGACTCCCCAGGTTAGCTGAAGCTCTGATGTTAGTCAGTGAGGAGTGCTAAAGATGGTGGATTCCGCCCCTTCTGGCGCCGAGCTCTAGCGTCACCCGGCTGCTCAGTAAATCAGTTTGAGTGCAGATTGGTGTCTGTTCTCAGCCTAATGGTGCTTCAGGTCAGCTTATCTGCTCCCCAAAGCTATGGGGCGGTGCAGGCAGCCAGATCGATGTCTAAAAATATAAAATACCCTTCCCTGTCTTCCAACCGAACCCTCCCTTCTTTGGGAAGTGTCCCTTCCTCCTGGCTCCGCAGCAGCCCGGGTCTTATCCCTGGGTGGCTAGGGAAATCAGCTGCGTTTCCCAACCAAAATCCCCCCTCCGATTCACTGGGTGCTGATTAGCTTGTTTGCTCTGTTCACACAAGGTCCAAGGGGCGCTAGGCAGCCAGATCCCCAGAAAATAAAACTTTTTCGCCCCACCCGCGGCTCCAAATGGCCGTTTTATTTATTTTTTCCCTAACCGCGGGGCTCAGCCGCCTGTGCCAACCTCCACCGGCAGCCTCAAAACTCACGAATCTCCACCGTTCGGTCCACGCCGCCGATCCGCGCAGATAGATTTCCCAAGCCTCTCACTCCATGCGTGCACAGCACAGACCCCTGGGCAGGACCCTGTCCCCAATCCGCCTTGCTCTGGGAGCTTGCAGTGTGTGCCCTCCTACACTAACACCATCTTGGCCGCTCTGCCTTGAATCTTCTATTTAGATCTGTGATCAATCTTGAATTGATTTTTATTTAAGGTTTGAGATGGTGCTACTCTCTCAATCTTCTGTATATGGATATCCAATTCTCCAAGCACCACTTTTTGAAGAGGCCATTCTCTCCCAACTGAATTGGCTTGGTGACTTTGTTGAATATCAGGTGACTGTAAATATGAGGATCTATATCAGAACTCTCAATTAGGTTCCATTGGTCAGTATGTCTATCCTTGTGCCAATACCATGCAGTTTTGACCACTGTAGCTTTGTAGTATGTTTTAAAGTCAGGTAGTGTGATACCTCCAACTTCATTTTTCTTTTTCAATATGTCTTTGGTGATTTGGGGCATCTTACAATTCCAAATAAATTTTGTAGTTAGTTTTTACAGTTCCTTGAAAAATACAGTGTTGATTCTTATTGGGATTGCATTAAATCTGTAGATTAGTTTGGGTAGGATGGATATCTTGATTATGTTTAATCTTCCTATCCATGAACAGGGAATATTCTTCCAATTATTTAAGTCTTTTTTTATTTCCTTTAACTGTGTTGTGTAGTTTTCTGTATATTAGTACTATACATCTTTAGATAAATTTATTCCTATGTATTTGATTCTTTTAGTTACTATTGTAAATGATATTTTTCCTTGATTTACTCCTCAGATTGCTTGTTTTTGGCATACAGAAATGCTACTGATTTTTGAGCATTGATCTTATAGCCTGCGATGCTACTGAACTTCTTTATAAGTTCTAGAAGGGTTGTTATATATTTCTCAAGGCTTTCTATGTATAGGATCATGTCATCTGCAAATAATTAAATTTTTATTTCTTATGTTCCAATTTGGATGCCTTTTATGTCTTTTTCTTGACCCAGTGCTTGAGTAAGTACTTCTAAGACAGTGTTAAACAGGAGTGGTGACAGTGGGCATCCTTGTCTTGTTCCCAATCTCAGAGGTAAGGCTTTTAGGATTTCAACACTGAAGATGATATCAGCTTTGGGTTTTTCATATATAGCCTTTATCATGTTCAGAATGTTTCCTCCTATTCCTGTCTTTTGCAGTGTTTTTATCAGGAAAGGGTGCTGTATTTTGTTGAATGCTTTTTCTGCATCTATAGAGATGATCATGTGATTTTTTTCTTTCAATCTGTTCATGTGGTGTATTACATTGATTGTTTTTCTTATATTGAACCATCCTTGCACAGCCAGGATGAAACCCACTTGGTCATGGTGTATAATTCTTTTGACATGTTGTTGAATGTGATTAGCAAGTATTTTGTTGAGGGTTTTAGCATCTAGGTCCATTAGAGAAATTGGCCTGTAATTGGTATCTTTGTTTGGCTTTGGTATTAGGGTATTTTTGGCATCAGAAAATGCTCCTTCTACTTCTATTTTTTGGAAGAGCTTAAGCAGGATTGGTTTTAGCTCTTTTCATAATGTTTGGTAGAATTCAGCTGTAAAGCCGTCTGCTCCTGGGCTTTTCTTATTAGGAGGTTTTTGATGACTGAGTCTATCTCTTTACTTGTAATTGGATTGTTGAGTTCATCAATTTATTCTTTTTTCAATGTAGTCTGTTTGTGAGTTTCTAGGAATTTGTACATTTCCTCTATATTATCATTCTTGTTGACATATAATTTTTCAAAGTATCCTCTTATGAAACTCTTTATTTCTCTGGAGTCAGTAGTGATATCCCCTTTCTCATTCCTTATTTTGCATTTTGCATCTGCTCCCTCTTTTTCTTTGTTAGTCTTTCTAAGCATTTGTCAATTTTATTGATCTTCTCAAAGAACCAGCTTTTGGTTTAATTTTTTCTAATGCTTTCTTATTTTCTATTTCATTTAGTTCTGCTCTAATCTCTGTTATTTCCTTCTTTCTACTTCCTTTGGGGTTATTTGTTGTTGTTTTTCCAATTCCTCCAAGTGTGCAGTTAGATCTTCAATTTTAGCTCTTTCTTCTTTTTTAATATATGCATTTATGGCTATGAACTTCCCTCTCAGTACAGTTTTGGCTGCATCACATTGGTTTTGATATGTTGTTCTGTCATTTTCTTTCCTTTCAATTTAGTTACTGATTTCTTTTGAGATTTCCTCCTTGACCCACTCTTTGTCTAAGACTGTGTTGTTTAACTTCCATATCTTTGTGTCTAATCTGGTTCTCTGGCCCTTAGTGATTTCCAATTTCATTCCATTTTTGTCAGAGAAATTACTTTGTATTTCCTCAATCTTTCTGAATTCATTCAGAGTTGTTCTGTGGCCTAGCATGTGGTCTATTTTGGAGTATGATCCATGTGCACTCAAGAAAAATGTAAATCCCGCTGTTTTTGCATGTAGTGTTCTGTATATATCTATTAGGTCCAGGTCCTCTAATGTATTATTCAGCATATTTGTTTCTTTATTGATTCTCTGTCTAGATGTTCTGTCTAATGATGATAATGGTGCATTAAAGTCCCCCAGTATACTGTAGAGACATTTATTTCTCCACTTAGTTTTTCCAGTATTTACCTCATGTATTTTGAGGCACCCTGATTAGGTGCATAAAAGTTTATGATTGTTCTCTCTTCCTGAAAGGCTACCCCTTTTATTAACATATAGTGTCTATCTTTGTCTCTTACAATAGTTTTGCATTTAAAGTCTTTGTTGTCCAATATTAGGATAGCTACTCCTGCCCTTTTTTGGTTATTATTTGCTTGTAAGATTGTTTTCAAGACATTCACTTTCAGCCTCCTTGAATCCCTGTGTCTAACTTGGGTTTCTTGTAGACAGCATATAGATAGATCATATTTCCTCATCTGTTCTGCCAAACTGTGTCTCTTGACTGGTGAGTTTAATCCATTAACATTCAGTGTCATTACTCTCAATGAATTTCTTATATGAGCCATATTTTCTTTTCGGTTTATGTATATCATATGTTGTTTTTATTTCTCTATTTGTCTTTTTAGTTGTTCTTACACTTTCCTCCCAGCTCTCTCTCTCCTGTTTTTTCCTTTCAACCTGTAGAACTTCCTTTATTATTTCTTGAAGTGCAGGTTTCTTATTGGCATACTCTCTTAATTCCTATTTATCTGTGAATATTTTGAAATCTCCATCATTTTTGAATGCCTGTTTTGCTGGATAGAGAATTTGAGGCTGGAAATTTTTTTCTTTTAGTACTTTAACTATGTCATACCACTGTATTCTTGCCTCCATGGTTTCAGATGAGAAATCAGCACTTAACCTTATTGTGCTTTCCTTGTATGTAATGGTTCTCTATTCCCTTGCTGCCTTGAGTATTTTCTCTTTGTTTTGAGCATGGGACATTTTGATAATTATATGTCTTGGAGTTGGCCTGTTCGGATTTATACTCTTTGGGGTGCTCTGTGCTTCCTGGACATGCACTCCCATCTCCTTCAATAGAGTTGGGAAGTTTTCACCATTATTTCCTTCAACACTCCTGTTCCCTTTCCCTTCTCTTCTCCTTCTGGGATGCCTATAATGCATATGTTTGTGCATTTTGAGTTGTTGGTTAAGTCCCTATGTCCCTGCTGGATTTTTTCTATCTTTTTTACATATCTGTTCTACTATCTGTTTGATTTCAGATGTACTGTATTCTATATCACTAATTGTTTCTTCTGCCTGTTCAAATCTGCTGTTATGTGAATCCAGCGTCTTTTTGGTTTCTTGGATTTTGTCATTCATCACCATCATATCTATTATCTTTTCATGTATGTTTACAATTTCTTCAGTATGTTCTCCCAGTGTCTTCTTAATATACTTAATCTCTTCCATCAGTTCATTAACTTGGTCCCTGGTATTTGTTTGGACAGCTTTGATTAGTTGTTTGATATTCTCCATCTCTTCCTAGTTTTTAGTTTGTTCATTGTACTGGTTCATGTCTTCCTATTTCTCAGTATGATTTGCAAATTTTATTGCCCACTGATCAACATTTTATCTTGATGGGATTATTCAGTTGATTAGCTTCTCTCTCTGCTTTAGTGTTTTATTTAACTGGTGGTTTTCTATTTGTAAGTTTTCTCTTTGACACTTTGTTCTTTTTGTTCTATTTCCTTGCTTTTTCTATGTTCCCTTGAAGGAAAAATATTAGGACCAGAGGAATCAAAAGCAGTAAAAAATGAAAAAGGATAATAGTAATATTCATAAAAGTTAGAAGAAAGGCCATATAAGACTTAGTAAAATGAATATTTAACTCATGAAGGCAGAGTAGAGTAATAGGAAAACAAAGTGGAGTACCTACAATGGAATGGGAAATAAAACAGAAGAAAATATATAGAATGATATAAAAGGCCAGAATGATGAGGAGAGAGAGAAAGAGTAAAGAGAGGGCTGAAAGGAAAAATTAATAATAATAATAATAATAATAATAATAATAATAATAATAAAACCAGAATAGACAAGATAGAAATCATCACCCATGAAGTTGCAGACTAATGAAAGATGTTGGAATGTAAGAACCACAACAGAAAGCAGAAGATAGAAAGATGAAGGAAGGAAAAGAGAAAGCATTGGTAAACAAAATCAATATACTCAGAGAATGGGAAATCAAGGAAGAAGAAGCTGAGCAAAGAAGAAACAAGCTAGCAGCACCTAATTAAAAAAAGGGGGGGGAGGAAAGAGGAAAGAAAATCAAGAAACAAACAAACATAAATAAAAACCAAACAAACACATATGCAAGCTAACAAAGCTAAGGAAGAACGGCACTCCTTCTTGGGCCCTTGTGGAGCTTGCTTTTGTTTATCAATCAATTAACCTGCAGGCTTCTATCTGGAGGTTTTGAGGCAGATTTTAGCAATTAAACTAAGTTAAAATTTTTTTAAAAGTAATATTCTTTTTATCTTTTTTTGGAGAATAAGGGACCCAAAATAAAGCTTCTTCTTACCACCCAGTCCAATGAGGGGACTCTAAATAGGCTTGTGGAAACTTATCAAACACTTCCCACTGCCTAGCTTCCTCAGGTTACCTGAAAGTCTGATACTTGTTAGCACAGAGTGATAATATTGGCTGATGTCGCCGCTCCCAAGTTTAAGGTGTTGGTTGGGGGTGTTTCAGGACAGGGCAATCTGGAGCAGACTTCCAGGGAGTGTGTGAGTGTTCATCCTGTCATGATGTGTTGTATCAGTGGGTGGAGACCACTTAATGCACAGGAAGGAGTTGGACTCCCATCTTTGTGAGGACCGATTAGTGTATTTAGTGACTGTGGAAATGTTTTTCATTACATTACAGTGATGGACACAGGACATGATAAATATCATCAAAATTTATCAAAATTGTATCATCAAAAATGTAAACCATACTGTAAACCATCGACAATGTTTAGTAGCTATGTTTCGCTATCTGTATAAAAGTTGTAGCAATGCTACCATCCACATTCAAAAAGGTTTTAATATAGGGTGAGGAAATTGGGGGGGGGGGAGGTTGGGTATATGAGAGTCTCTTGTACTCTGTGTGTGACTTTGCTGTGACCTAAGACTTCTTTGAAAATTAAATGAAAAATAGTGAGACACTGTAGAGTGAGAGAGGGAGGTGCCACAGTACAGACTGGATACCCAATATTACAGTGATAAAAGTCAAAATGTCAAAAAAAAATTTTTTATTTCTTTCCCCATTTTTTGAATATCCCAGTTCTTTAATTTTATTTTATTTTTAGATTTTTAAAAAGGTTTTCATGTATTTTATTTCTTACATTTAAACTTATCATTATTATTTCATTTTCCTATAAATTGTATTTTGATATTATATTGGCTTCATCTTTAAAGAAGCTTTGGATCACAGAAGGGTTACAACTGGGGCAGTAGAGGATCATTGGTGGGGGTATCAAGGATGGGGGATTGAAAGGAGGAAGTTCACCTGGACATAGATAAAAGGTACATAAATTTGTTCAAATGTTCACAGGGCATGTTCACAGTGGATGGAGAATCACTCAATAAATGAGAGAATACTGTATTCCCATCCTGGAGAGCTCTGCCACATTCTCCAAGGAAGCAGCAACAGTCCCCCAAGTGCAGGGGCAGTGTTTGGGTAATGAGGATGATCTACTGAAGGGCCCTTATTATTGATGACTAGCCTTACGAGTCTTTGATCTTGACATTGAAACTTAGCCTATTGTTATCCGGTGCCTAAGGGTTGCCTCCTGAAAGCCTCCTTTTTACTCAAATGTGGCCTCTCTATAAGACAAACTCTGCATATGAATGCATTGCCTTCCCCTCAGCATGGGACATGACTCCCAGGGATGAACTTCCCTGGCAAATAGGGATTACTACAAAGTACCAACTGGCAATATGACTGGAAAAAGACCTTGTATAAAAGGGGGAAAAGGTAAAGACAAATGAGTTCATATGGCTAAGAGACTTCAAAGTGAGTCAGGAGGTCATCCCAGAGGTAACACTTATGCACGTCTCAGTAGGACCTCATAGGCTTCCAATGTGGATATCACCCAAAATAGAGGGGCTCCTGAGGGCTCTGGAGACACCCAGGTCCTATATAAGGGTAGATAGTTCCAGATATTGGTGCCTTATCAGTGGGCCTTACTTTGGAATCTGTGCTCCTGGGAGTGACAAAGTTGGATTTAATTATGTCCTCCCTGCATTAGTTCATCTGTCTCTTCTATTCAAACCTAAAATGGTGCTGGAGTTTGTAGGTGTTCTTCCAGAGACTGGCATCTTTGGCCTCCCCATGTGACAGCCAGACTGAGAATCTCAGTGGAGCTGCAACTCCTACTCCACAGCTCAATGGACTCACCCAGGACACCTGGTGGGGAGATGATGATGGACAAATGACATCCCAGGGAATGGAGAGAGTCTGCAGCTGCAGGCAGGATAATCCCATCTATTTTATCCATGGATATAAGCCCCCTCTCACTTGGAGGTGGAGTGGACATCACCATCTCAGACTCCTCAGGATTGGGGGAAGAGCTATGGACTAGAGTGGACTTTCTCGTATTCTGTTATAGACATATTGTGATTCAAGCAATGGAACAAAGTACAACATTAATATGAAGCCAGTGGCCACTGGATGCTTTGGGGAAAGGGAGAGGGAAAAGCAGTTGTAATACAGGGGCTTTTTTGGGACTTGGGAATTATCCTGCGTGACATTGCAGTAACAGATATAGGCTATTTTACATCAGCATATAACATGCAGAACTGTTTGGGTGAGAGTGTGGTCTACAATGTGAACTATGGTCCATACTTAGTGACAAAGCCCCAGAATGTGTACATCCATTGCAAGTGATGTGCCACACTAATGAAAGATGTTTAGTTGGGAGGTTGTGGGAAGTGTGGGAGGTGGGGCATCTGGGAACCCCTATAATATTTGTGTAACATTTATGTAATCTAAGTATCTTTTAAAAATTAAAATTAAAAAAAATTAAAAAAGGAAAAGTACTTTGCAAATACACTCCAAGGCCTTTTGGAATAATGAATGAATGAGTAAATGAATGAATGAAAAAAAAAGGAAGAGAAAGATGGTTGGGACTATCTTGCTTGCAGTTCCAGACTCTCTCTGTACCTTGGGTTGGTCCTTGTCCATCATCTGGGTCCAGGATGAGGAAAAACTGTTGTAACAAAGGGGCATTTTGGGACTTGGGAATCATCCTGAAGGACATTGCAATAACAGATATAGGCCATTTTATATCATCACATAACATGCAGAACTGTGTGGGAGAGAGTGGAGGCTATAATGTGGTCCATGCTTAAAGGCTAAACCCCAGGATATGTTTATCAATTGCAATGAATGTGCCACACTAATGAAGGATGTTTATGTGGGTGGGTGTGGGAGGAGTGGGGAGTGGGGCATAAGGGAATCCCTATATTTTTTCTGTAACCTTTATATAATCTAAGGATCTTTAAAAAAATAAAAAAAAATTTTTTTTAAAAAAAGAAAGGGAAGCCTGAACTCTTGCAGAGGTCAGCAGTCATGTTGTTCCTATATGTGTGAAGAGACTTTGGTGAGGGAAGTTACTTACACTTTATGGCCTGGAAACTGTAAGATTCTACCCCAAATAAATATCCTTTATAAAAGCCAACAGATTTCTGGTATTTTGCATCAGCACTTCTTTGGCTAATACAGCATTTGGTACCAGAGAGTGGGGTCATGTTTTGCAATTACTAAAATGCTGGAATGGTTTTTATAAATGGGTAAGGGATATCTTTTGGAAGAATTGTGAGATGTTTGAAGAAAAAACCCAAAATTTCTCTGAAGTGACTGTACATAGGAAAATGAATGCTAAAAAATTTTTATGATGCCTTAGAAGTAAATGATGAAACTATTATTGGAAACTGGAGGAAACGTGATCTGTGTTTTAAAGTCACAGAGAACTTAACAAGATTGACTTCTCATGTTTTATGGAAGGCAGAATTTAAAAAAGGTTAGCCTGGGAATTACCTGAAGAACTTTCCAAAGTAAACTTGGAGAATGTGGCTAGGTTTCTCCTTGCAGATAATTGCAAATAGTATATGAGAGAGAAAAGCTGAGGACTGAATTATTGGGCATAAAGAAAACAGACACTGATTCCAGAAATTCCAAGCCTCTGGAAATCAAGCCTCCAGAAGATAGTGTCCCATTTGAGGACCTAACTAAACTTGGAACTTGTAAATAATGATTGAAGATGCAGTTATCTAGGAAAGTCTTGTGGAAAGTCTTACTGTCTGATGGCTTGAACCCCTGCTTCTTGCATTCTCAACCAACAAGTTTTTAAGAGAGCTGTATAAACAAAACCACTGTCAGCTTGGAATAAAAGGGACAAAGAAGTGAGAGATTGAAGGAGAAACAGCTGTAAGAGGAAAACCATGGAAGCTGAGATCTAGAATTAAGATATTTCCTTGGGCCAAGAGAGGAACCCCACCCATGTGTACAGAGAGGGTGAGTTTGCCCCAGCAGTTGAAGAGGGTGGATGTTCCTGCCCAATGTTCAGAGAGAGTTTTGCCATTCCAGGGTAGAGAGAGGGTGAAGCACATCCCCCAAGGATTAAGGAGGTTGAGGTCACCAGGCTTTAGGTCTGAGTTGAGTGGACCTGTCCCCCATGGATTTTGGAAGGCCAGACCACCAACTCATTGCTCTGAGAGAGTTGGGCCTGTTTGCTAAGGAGAATGTTGCCTTCAGTTCACTGCACTAGGGTGGCTAGTGCCCCTAGAGGGCAGGGAAATTGTGGCTATCACCTCAAGGTACTTGGAGGGTGAGGTCTGGGGCTTGGTCACCATCCAGATGCTTGATGAGGGTGGAACCAAGAAAATGGCTGTTGAGAAAGCCTGTGGAAAGGGTGGGCCCTCATGAGGCCCCAGGAAGAAGAAACCATCATCTTAAGAATGACTCTCAGACTTTGAAATTGAAAGGAGTATGCACTGCAGGTTACTGAAGTGTAGAGTCCATGACTCATGTTTCCCTCCCAATTTCTCCTTATGGTAATGAAAATGTTTATCCTTTGTCTAACCATTTTTGTGTTGGAAGCAGATAAATAGTTTTGTAAGTTTCAGAGTTCTACAGCCAGACAGGACTTTGCCCCAAGACAAACTTTATTTTCATAAGCTGATTGTGATATGATTTTGTGCTTAGTGTTGCTACAGATAAAAAGGTTTTGTGAATACTGTAATATCTTTTTGTAATTCAGAGGCTGGACTGTGGCAGTTTGGCATTGATTATGAATTACAAAATTAGGTATTGGATTATATTTGTAAACTGGTCTGTTCATCTGTGTGTTATTAAATTATGATTATGGATTTTATTGGTCCATGTCAGTAGGATGTGATTCCCCAACTTCTTGGTGGCTGGGGACTCACAGATAAACTACACCACAGAGAAGGATGGTTAGAGTTTTGATCTTGGAGTCAGGGAATTAAATACACAGAGAAGCAGGTATATGAGGAAAGAGATAAAGCTCTATTAGACGTGGCAGAGGCCCCAGGAAGAGAGATGAGTCATTTGCCCGAGAGTTTACATCTGATCTTGTGCAGAGAGGAAAGGAGCTGAGCCCAGAGAGAATCAAGCCCCAGGAGAGAGATGAGACATATCCTAGCCTAGCCTGCAGCTGATATTGGAAGAAGCTGGAACCATGAAGCAATAAGAGGAAGAGAAAGCCTGAACCCTTGCAGATGTTGGCAGCCATCTTGTTCCAACACATGGCAGGACACTTTGGTGAGGAAAGTAACTAATGCTTTATGGCCTAGTAACTGTAAGCTTCTAACCCCAGAAATGCCCTTTATAAAAGCCAACAATCTCTGTTTTTTTGCATCAGCACTCCTTTGGCTAACTAATACAATTTGAAAGGCAAAGAAGGATGTGATTACCTAAGGCAAGTTCGACATGACCTTGGGATTGGTGTTGCTATCATTTTATCTGAGGTAGAGGAAGGGGTGAAATCTTCTCCAAATGAAATATTTTAGGAGGAAGGAAAGTAGAATGAATGTTGGATAAGGAAACAATAATCTCTTTAGTCAACCTAATTAAGCACCAATTTTATGTTAATTTTAAGCAACGATAAAAGTAATATTCAATAAGGAATTTCAGACATTGTATCTTTTCCTCTTTGCTTTTTGCAAATGACCAATTTTTGTGACTGAGATAATAGAATAGTTTGTATTGTTCTTAACAATACCAGTTTCTTTTAGTAACAATGCTAAATTTAACGAATAGTGCTGTATATCATAGAGTGGCAAAAGTGGCAAAATATCAATATACCATATAAGGAAGCTCTCTTGCTCTTATTTTTTCTATATTGTTAGTGCATACAGTGTTTGGAGAGCTGCTGGGGGGAATATGAGTAATATATCATTACATGTTGGTTTGCAACTGTACTGTAGAATATTTATTCTGTGTCTGGATCATAGTTAACCCTGCCTTAGTTAGGCCAATTATAACACCTTCACCTGGAAATAGAGGTCATGTAAGTTGTGCCATCTGTTTGTTTACCACGTGAATTTTTTTCTCTTTTTAAGTGATAATGTTTTATTTCAATATGTTTATAGTCTCACAGAAAAGTTACAAGAATAGAAAAGGGAAGTAAATGTTTACATTTTCCTTATGTATATATGTATACATTATTTCTGAACCATTTTAGATTTAACTTGAGATCTTGTGTTTTTTTCCTTACTAAATAATTCACTGTGAATTTCTTATGACTGGTATTCATTTATGACAAAAAGTGAAATTTTTGGAAACAATATTGATACAATGCTATTTTTTAATCTAGAACTCATATTCAAATTTTATTAATTATCCCAATATATCTTGTAGCTATTTTTCCTGTTGTAGTGTAAAATTCAGAACAATGCATTGCTATTAGTTGTCATGGACATTTAGTCCCCTTTAAACTTCCAGTTTCTCAGGTTTTTTGACCTTTCTTGATTTGGATTTTCTTAGAATGGTATAGACTAGCTATTTTATAGAATTTTCCTCAATTTGCACTTGTCAGATGTTTCCTACTGATTAGATCTAAGGCATTTAGGGAGGAATATCACAGAAGAAATTTAATATCTGATTGCATTACATCAAGTGGGTATAATGTTGATTTGTCCCAATATTAATGATTCTAATTATAATCACTTGTTTTGATGATATCAATCAGGGCTACCAACTGTGAAATTGTGTAAAGTTACTATTTTCCCTTTTTAAATAAGAAGTAATTTGTGGGGAGAAATTTTAAGACTATGTAAATGTCTGTTCCATATCATATTTCTCCTTCTATATATCATCCTTCTATATTTAGTCATTTATTTATTCATTGGATTTCTACTGTATGTAAGAAAGAGATTTCCCCTTGCTGCCATGTACTAATATGCTCATTTAATTATTTATGACAGTAAGGACCACAATTTTCATTTTGTTTAATTACTGCTATTATTATTTTGTCTAAAATTCAGTCCTTAGGAGCTCTTTCTACTTGCCTCCTATGCCTCAACCTTTCAGAACTTACTTTCTGTTACAAAGGGATATTGCAAGCCCTTCTTATACATTACTTCTCTCAGCCCTATAATCAGTCTGTTATTTTTTTTTTCATTTTTAAAGAAGCTTAGATTAAGTAAATGTTGCATAAAATATATAGAAGATTCCCATATACCCTACCCCACATACACTTTCCCTTCTTAACAACATCCTTCATCAGTGTTTTATCCAAAGAGTTCTGGTTCCTCTGGGAGATGTTTGTGTGGGATGTGGTGGGAGGTGTGAGAGGTGGGGAACATGGGAATCCTGGTAGGTTCTGTGTAATATTTTAGGTAATCTAAGCACCTCTTAAAATATATATAACATTTTTTGTAAGCAAATGCACATATATGCATATATATTTATATATCATTTTGCAAATGTAAAAAAAAAAGAATAATATACAGAAATAAAAATCTGCACACTAGGTGTGCTCATTGTTAATGGTGTGCAAATGCTTCTAGCGTCTAGGCCCTCTCACTGGAGAGATACATCTCTATGTATCTTTATCATCTGTAATTATGTTTCACCTATATATCTATATCATTAATACCATTTATATACACCTATATATATCCATCTCTACATAAACATATACTTATATCTATATTTAATTTTATGCAAGCATACTATTTATCTATATATTAAAAATAAAAAGTTCATAATTACACCTATAATTATAATTCAAGGTATCAGAGTATATTACATACCCTTTTACATACATTTGTAACTGCCTTTTCCAATATGAAAAAAGTGGTTCTCATTACCCTGAATATATTAAGACATTTTATCAGTCATAGAATACCCAAAATTAGTTCAAAATTACTCACTTAGCAAACCTATCAAGTTTATTTTTATTTATAAATCTTTTCCTTCTCATGAAAAATGAACATGCAGTGCATATTATTTATTTAATGTTTGAAAACAAATCAGCCCAAAATGTAGTAACTTAAAAAACATTAATCACTTATTATGCCTCATAGTTTCTGTGGTTCTGGAATTCAGATGGTTGGTTGGGCAGTTTTGGTTCCACAGCTCATGAAGTCTCAATCAGATGTTTGCTGAGTCTGCAGTCCTCTCAGCCTTGACTGGACTGGATGATACACTTCAATGTGTCTCATTCACGTGGCTATTAATAGGAGGCATCATTTATCTACACATGAGCCTCTCCACAGTACTACTTGAATGTCCTCATGGCATGGGGCCTGGTTTGTTCAAAAGAAAGAGATCCAGAGGCGGCCAAGATGGCGTTAGTGTAGGAGGGCGCACACTGCAAGCTCCCAGAGCAAGGCGGATTGGGGACGGGGTCCTGCCCGGGGGTCTGTGCTGTGCACGCGTGGAGTGAGAGGCTTGGGACATCTATCTGTGCAGATCGGCGGCGTGGACCGAAAGGTGGAGATTCGTGAGTTTTGAGGCTGCCGGTGGAGGTTGGCACAGGCGGCTGAGCCCCGCGGTTAGGGAAAAAAAAAATAAAACGGCCATTTGGAGCCACGGGTGGGGAAAAAAAGTTTTATTTTCTGGGGATCTGGCTGCCTGCCACCCCTAGGACCTTGTGTGAATAGAGCAAACGAGCTAATCAGCACCCAGTGAACTGGAGGGGGGATTTTGGTCGGGAAATGCAGCTGATTTCCCTAGCCACCCAGGGATAAGACCTGGGACGCTGTGGATCCAGGAGGAACGGACACTTCCCAAAAAAGGGAGGGTTCGGTTGGAAGACAGGGAAGGGTATTTTATATTTTTAGACATCGATCTGGCTGCCTGCACTGCCCCATAGCTTTGGGGAGCAGATAAGTCGACTTGAAGCAGCATTAGGTTGAGAGCAGATGCGAATCTGCACTCAAACTGATTTACTGAGCAGCCCGGTGACGCTGTAGCTCGGCGCCAGAGGGGCGGAATCCGCCATCTTTAGCACTCCTCACTGACTAACATCAGAGCTTCAGATAACCTGGGGAGTCCGGAAAGTGGGAAGTGCTTGATTAATTTCCACAGGCCCAGCTAGGGTCCCTTCCTTAAGGGGGTTGGTCTAGAGGAGGAATTATTTTGGGTCCTGCATTTGGCTAAAAAAAAAAAAAAAAGTGAGGTCACCTCAACAAATGAAAAATAAATTTTTTTTAAAATTTAGTTTAATAGCTAAAAGCTGCTTCAGGACCTGCATATAGAACCCTGTGGGGAAATTCATTGATAAACACAAGTAGGCAGGAAGGATCCACGTGGACCCTAGGGGAATCATTGACCCCCCTTAGCTCTGTTTGACTGCTTGCCTGTGTGGATCGTTGGTTTCTCTCTGTTATTTTCTGGTCTATTGCTATTACTCCCGTTTTCCAACCCCCTTCCTTTCTCCATCTATTTTTTTTTTTTTAAATAGGTGCTGTCAGCTGGTCGCTTGTTTGCTGGGCTTCTTATTCAGTAATATCCCACTCGCTGTATATATTGATTCTGTATTACAAACTATTGCTTATCCTTCCTGCATCTTTCTGCCTCCTGTTTTCTGTTGTGGCTCTTAGAGAAAACATTTTTTCATAGGCCCACAGCTTAAGGGTGTCAATTTCTATCCCAACTATTTTCTTTTCTTCTTCTTCTTTTTTCTTTCTTTTTTTTTTATTTTTATTAACTTTTTCCTTTCAGACCTTTCTCTACTATTTCGCTCCCGCCTCATAATTCTAGCCTTCTAAATCACT
>JAKSZT010032311.1:12765-44097 GCA_026826555.1 Tolypeutes matacus | reverse complement strand
GATAAACGAATAAATAAATAAAATCTGTAAATAGTATGAGATTTTATAGAATTTTCTCACATGGCTGTGGGGATGCACAAATCCAAATTCCATAGGGAAGACTGATTTAGAGCATGTACAGTGCTCTGGAGAACATTGCCCCAGCCCTGCAAGGTATTGCCACCTAGTTGGTTCCATAATTGAATCTGCAAAAGGTCAGTCCAGAATTTTACCAAATCAGCTGCTTCTGGAAGACCAGTGATTCCATGAATATATGACCATTCCCACGTTTCATTTGCTGTGATGTGAGCTCCTTGATAAGACACAATGCTGTGTGGAATACCATGGCAGAGGATAAAACATTTGATAAGTTCATGGATGGCAGTTTGGAAGAAACATTGCATGCAGAGAAGGCAAACCCATATCCAGCATATGTGTCTATTCCAGTTCTGCCCATTGGGGGGATTTTTCTTCATCATTGACCTTACTGACATCCCTGAAAGAGTCTGAAGTTCTGCAGCTGTCCACTTTCACATGGTACCTGCATATTGTGCAAAATCATATGTAAACCAGGCCCACATTTTCTCTTCCTCAGTCAACTCATTGTGAAGAAATCCCAAGAGGTGATACCTCTGGACTGGGAGAGAGAAGATAATGTGGCAGGAATGGTGACTGTTGCAGTTTGATATTATTTATGAATTCAGAAAAGGAGATTTGATTACACTTATAAATTGGTTTATACCTCTAGGCATGGTACCCTTTAATTGCATTGGATTCAGCAGAGATGTCTGATACAATTATGTTAGGATTACAGCTTTGATTCAACTATGTCATTTGAGTGTAACTCAGTGTTGAGTCCCAGCCCCCTTGGGCTGATTAAACAGATTTTCACATGGAAGTAGACACACAAAAGAACACAGAGAATTAGAGAGAGCTCAATAGACATAGCAGAGGTCCTTGAAAGAGAGATGTGCCTGATAGTCTACAGGAGACCTTGTGAAGAGAACAGTTATCCCAGAAAGAAAAGAGCCCAGGGAAAGACATGAATCTCATGCCAGCTTACAGCTGAGATCAGAAGAAGCTGGGACCATGGAGCCTTAAAAGTAAGAAGGCAGTGAAGCAAGCCAGACACAAAAGGACAAATACTGTATGAATGCATTACTATGAACCAAATATATTGTGAAATATATTGTTTGATTCACAAACAAACAAACAAACAAAACAAAACAAAAAAAACAACAAAAAAGTTTTACATGTATCCATTACATTTAATTGAGAAATGTATATATTTATTCATCTGTGTTTACTTTTTAGTTTTTAATTCCTTATGTTTTCAATTATTAAATGTACAAAATAAAGTTAAAAAAAAAAGTAAGAAGGAAGGCTGAACACTTTCAGGCACTGCCTACCATCATCTTTCAACATGTGGCAACAGAATTTAGTAAGGAAGCATCCTTCAGTTAGACTTTTTAGGTCCTTGTGACTGTAAGCTTCTACCCCAAATAAATTCCCTTAATAAAAGCCAACAAAGTTCTGGTACTTTGTATCAGCACCCTTTTGGATGACTAATACAGAACTTGGTACTAGAGAGTAAGGTGGTGTTTTGGCAATTACTAAAATGCTGGAATGGTTTTATAAATGGTAAAGTGTATTTTTTGGAGGAAATGTGCAATGCTTGATGGAAAATGCCTAGATTGCTTTGAAGAGACCATCAGTAGTAATATGGAAACTAAAAGTATTTTTGACAAGGTCTTAGAAAGAAATAATTGTGAGATACTTTATAGAAAAGGCCTGGAGTGCCTTAAAGAGAAAGTTGGTAAGAATATGGATGCTAAAGAGACTTTTAATGAGGTCTTAGAAGTATATGATGAAACTATTATTGGAAACTGGAGGAAAGATGATTGGTGTTTTAAGGCTGCAGAGAACTTAGCAGGTTTGACTTCTGATGTTTTATGGAAGGTAGAATTTGAAAATGGTGAGCCTGGACAGTTAGATGAAGAGCTTTCCAAAGTAAACTCAGAAAGTGTGGCTTGGCTTCTCCTTGTAGCTAATAGTAAAGTGTTAGATGAAAGAAATAAGCTGAGAACTGACTTGTTGGACAAAATGAAACCAGAAATTGATTCTGGAAATTCCAAGCCTTTGGAAATCAAGCCCCCAGAAAATATTGTCCCATTTTAGGATCTAACTAAACTTGTAAATTGTAAATCAGGATTTAAAATGCAGTTATCTAGGAAAGACTTGTGGAAAATCTTACTGTCTGATGGCTTGGGCCCCTGCTTCCTGCATGCTAAACCAACCAGCTTTTTGTGAGAGCTGTATGAACAAAACTACAGTCAGCCTGGACTATAAGGAATATGGATGGGAGAGATGGAAGGAACATTGCTTTAAGTGGGAAATCATGGAAGCTCAGATCTGGAATTAAGACATCTCTGTGGACCAAGAGAGGATCCCCATCCATGTGTACATAAAGGATGAGTTTGTCCTGGCAGTTGGAGAGGGTGGGTACTCCAGCCTGCTGTTCAGGGAGAGTTTTGACACCCCAAGCTACTGAGAGGGTGGACCACATTCCCCAAAGATTGCAGAGAATAAGGTCAACACCCCATAGGTCTGAGAGGGGTGGGCATGACCCCCCTAGGTTAGGAAAGGCCAGGTCACCAACTCATTTCTCTGAGATGGTTAGGCCTGTAGACCAGAGATTAGAGAGAATGTAGTCTCCCCTTCACTGTACTAAGGGGGTTAAGATATACCCCACAGTTTGGGGAAAGGATGGACATCACTACAATGTTCTTTGAGGGTGAGGTCTGGTGCTCAGTCACCACCTAGGTGCTTGATAATGGTGGAACCAGGAAAATCGTCATTGGGAAAACCTGTGGAAAGGTTGGGTCCCCATGAAGCCTGAGGGAGAAGAAACCATCAACTTAAGAATGACTCTCAGACATTAAAATCTAATGAAGTATGCCTTGCAGGTTTTCAGAACTACTCTGACTCATGTTTCCCTCCCAAATTATCCTTATGTTAATGCAAATGTTTTCTTTTGTCACTTTGTATATTGGAAGAAGATAAAATTTTTTTGTGGGTTTCACAGGTCTAGTGCCAGAAGGGAATTTGCCCTAAGTCAAAATGTGTTTCTTTAAATTGATCATGATGTGATTTTGTACATGACATTCTTACTGATTTAAGGATTTAAAAAGGGAAGCGGCTGTGGCTCAATCAGTAGGGCTCCTGTTTGCCATATGGGAGGCCCTGGGTTCGGTTCCCGGGGCCTCCTGGTGGGGGCGGGCCCACCCGCATGGCGTGGTTGGCTGACCCGGCGAGCACAAGCAGCAAGGGGGGGATAAATGAATAAATAAATAAAATCTTTAAAAAAAAAAGGATTTAAAAAAATATATTGTAATGTATTTTTGGAATTCAGATTGTGCAGTGTGGCAGTTTGATATTATTTATGAATTCCAAAAAGGTGATTTTGATTATGTTTGTAAACATGCCTGTTTCTCTGGGCATGATACTCTTTGATTGTTTTAGATTCAACTGTGCTGTCTGATTAAATTATGTTAAGATTTGGGCTTTGATTTAACCACTTCATTAAGGTGTGATTCAGCATTGATTTCCATCCCTCTTGGGCTGATAAAATAGACTCTCACATGGAAGTAGACACACTGGAGAAGAAAACAGATGAATAAAGACAGCTCAGTATACATGACAGAGGCCCCAGGAAGAGAGATGAAACTGATAGTCTACAGCTGACCTTGTGAAATAACAGAGCAGCTGAGCCCAGAAAAAAATGATTCCCAAGCAGGGTGATCCTATAACTGAGATAAGAAGAAGCTAGGACCACGGCATGTTAAGAGGATGAAGGAAGGCTGAACTCTCATAGACATTACCTGCCATCTTGCTACAAAACGTGGTTACAGTTCAATAAGGAATTAACCTTGAGTTGGGCTCTTTAGGGCCTTGTTACTGTAAGTTTCTACACCAAATAAATTTCCTTTATAAAAGCCAACAGATTTCTGGTACTTTGCCTCAGCATCCCTTTGGCAGACTAGTACAGTGATAATGGGAATTTGTGCCATTTCCTCAAGTAACTTACTTGTGCCTTCAGAACCCACTCAATTCCTATCTTATATATACCACTTCCACTTTATGATGGGCTACTGTGGTTGCCCAAGTTTAAGGTCTGGTGGATGAGACAATACCCAACCATGATAGGAAATTCGGGTCTCTTGGTAACTTGTGGCCCATGGTTAAACACTCAGTTTCTACTAAGGCCCAGTATCTGATCAAGAGCTGTTTCTCAAAAGGAGAATACTTGTGTGAAGAGGATGGTAAGTTTTTGCTTCAAAACCCTAAGTGTCTGAAATGTGACTATAGTTTGGTTTGCCAAAGGCTACAGACAGCATCTATTTGCCATTGAAAATTCCAGCACCATTAAATCTGCTGGGTCATATGGCCCTTGTGGCAGTGCAGCTTGTACAGCACCCCAGAACTATCACAGAGCCTCCTCCTGATTTGATCCCCACTCAAAACTAGCAGCTTTTCTGCTCACTTGGTAAATTGGCAGGAGTAGCACATCAAAATGATGAGTATATTGTCTACAAAATCTGAAGAGACCAATTAAGTCTTCTGCCTCTTTTTTGGCCATAGGAGATGCTAGATGCAGCAGCTTATCCTCCACTTCAGAAGCGATATCTTGATATGTCCCATACCACTGGACACGTATTAATTTCACTGAGGTAGAGTCCTTTGCATTTTTAAAAATTTACCTCCCATGATATCAAGAAAATGCCTTACCAATAAGTCTAGAGTAATTGCAACTTTTTGCTCACTAGTTCAATTCAACATGATATCATCAATATAATGGACCAGTGTGATGTCTTGTGGATGGGCAAAACTTCAAGTTTCCTGTAGGCAACTTGACAAAGGGCTGGAGAGATAATATACCCCTGAAATAGGACAGTAAAGGCATTTTGCTGGCTTTGCCCACTGAAGGCAAACTGTTTCTGGTGGTCCTTACTAATGGTAATTGAGAAAAAAGCATTTGCCATATTAATAGCAGCTTACCAAGTACTAGGGGATGTGTTGATTTGCTCAACCAATGATACCACATCTGGAACAGCAACTGCAATTGAAGTTAAGTTTGTGATAATCTACTGTCATCCTCCAAGATCTATCTGTTTTCTGCACAGGCCAAATAAGAGAATTGAATGGGGATGTGGTGGGAATCACCATCCCTGCATCCTTCAAATGCTTGATAGTGGCACTGTTTTCTGCAGTCCCTCCAGGAATCCAGTATTGCTTTTGATTTATTATTTTGCTACATAAAGGTATTTCCTGTGACTTCCTCTTGTCCTTTCCTATCATAATAGCCCCTACTCCAATAGTCAGGGATCAAACATGGGGATCCTGCCAGTTACTGAATATATTGATTCCAATTATGTATTCTGGAACTGGGGAAATAACCACAGAATGGGACTGGGGAAACTCTCGATCCACTGTGATACAGACCTGAGTTAAACCTGACCTCTACAAAATCCTACTGTGACTGGTAGACCACAGTGATATTTTGGATCTCATGAAATTAAATGTCACTTCTGAGCTAGTATCTAATAATCCCCCAAATTTCTGATCATTTCATCAATGCACAGTTACCCTGGTAAAGTCCATAGGTCTCTTTAAGGAAAGCTGGGGGGAAGTTTAACAATATAAATTTTTGTTAGTGTAACAGAATCCTTCCTCAAGGGGACTTGGCCTTCCCATTATTCAAGGAGCTCTGGGTCTATAAAGTCTTATGCCTCAGAATTGATTAAGATGCTGTGACTCTATCTTCCCCTAATTCATGTTAGGGATTTGTTCACTTGACCTAGAATTCTTCTGCTTATACAGTTCAATTAGAAATTTAGTAGACTGCCCAACTATTTTTTTTAATTAATTATTTTTATTTTTAAATATGCTTTAGATTGCATAAATATTACCTAAAAATACAAGGGAATCCCATATACCCTCACTCCCTCCCCCTCCCACATGTTATTCCATTAACAACATCCTTCCTTAATGTGGTACATTTGTTATAATTGATGACCACATATTGAAGCATTGCTACTAACCATGGACTATAGTTAACCACAATTTTGTAGGTTATGACAAAATACATTTTATCCTGTGTCTGTCATTGCAATGTCACAGAGGAAAATGCCAATGCTCTTCTACTTTATTTCTAGCTACCCCATGAATTTAAATGTTGAATTGATTCTAGCATTCCAATCTCTCTAAGCCTTTGGATCCCTTCATCTACAGTATACCAGGATAAACTGGGCACCTTGAGCTCAGTCATTACAGGCCATCTTTTGGCCCATGTTTCTGCCAGCCACCTGAACAAACTGTTAGAGCCATTTCTACCCCCTTAAGCATTGAATCCATTATCTCTGCCTAGTGGGCAAAAAAAAAAAAATAAAAATTCAACCTAATACAGTTTTATATTTCTTCCACCTTTTATCCATACCCTTAATATTGACTTACATACACACTCCCCTGATTTCTATCTATATAAATTGGAAAACTCATGCATTTCTTTTACAGTATAATGTACTTCTATGGTCACACATTGTACTTCACTTTTGGGGAATTTCTGTCATTTTATTCTAGTTATAAGTCTGGAATTGAGGAAAGGTGGTGGAGCTGGGTAAGGAGAAGAATTAGAAGTGTTTTTCAAGCTAATTGCCTCAGGGTATTCCCTTGCAGTTCATCTGGTGAGACAGGATTAAACTCTTTAGTCAGGGGTTGGATGGCAGACTTCTCAAGGCAGGGTAGTGGTTGGGTAATGGTTTCTTCAGCGTGAGAGCAGGTGGAGACACCTTGGGGCAGGCTGGATATTGTGCAGTGCAATCTTAAGTTTGGGTGGTACCATCTCAGGGCAGGAATGAGGCCTGGATTCCTTGGAGCATGTTGGAGGTTGAGTGATGCAAGCTTGGCATTTTTTTTTTGGTCTCTAAAAGGCAGACAACTACAGGTCCATCAGGCAAAGGCTCAGGGGAACTTAATATTTCAATGTCTCCACAGTTATCTTCAAGCCATATGTCCCCATCCCAATCATTAGTGTTCCTCTTCTTTCCAATCAATGCCCTCATTTT
This sequence comes from Tolypeutes matacus, assembly GCA_026826555.1. Lineage (NCBI taxonomy): Eukaryota > Metazoa > Chordata > Mammalia > Cingulata > Chlamyphoridae > Tolypeutes > Tolypeutes matacus. The sequence goes on along the minus strand of JAKSZT010032311.1, from coordinate 36,994 downwards.
AACAACAAACACCCTGCAAGGTTGAGATTTTAATTTCTATTGTAACTCTGCTACTCATGCAATGAGACTCTGGGTCTGATTTTCATACATCTCAAGTCTGTGGCTACACTAAACAAGATTTTCTTTCAGAGCACACATAGAAACTTTCACATCATTCACATGCACTTAATTTGCACATTTGAGGCCTTCAGCTCATTCCTTTCTTTTATAACTGTATCCAGCATATTTAGGAATGGTAATCCAACATCATTTTACCTTTTAACTCTATAAAACTCTATTAAGGTGTTAAAAACATTTTCACCTAGATCCTTACCTCTTATAAGCAGGAAAGTAATTGTACCCCCAGTGGAGATATTTTGTATATCTCCATTGTCTACTCATGTCATGGATTTCAGGGGCCTCTTGATTATTGAAGAGTTATTAGTGCCCTTGAATCTAATTAGAGAGCCAACCCCAAAAATCCCAGAACCAATTCAGAAATCCCATTTTGAAGTTTCTGTTTCTCAAGAACCACGTCTGTTACCAGGCTGTATTTGTCAGGGTTTTCTGGGGAAACAGAACTGACAGGAGATATCTGTAAATATATGAGATTTTATAAAATTTTCTCATTTAACCATGGGAATACACAATTCCATATTCCATAGGGCATGCTGCAAACTAGGAGCTCTGATGAAAGTCCTGATGAGTTTCCAGGTGAATGCTGGCTGCCTGAAGTAGGGATGGGAATTCTCTCTCTGAATGTTGAAATCACTTCCCTTTTTAAGGTCTTCAACTGCTTAGGTATCACTCATTGTTGAAAGGCATCTCCTTAGTTGGTTGTAGATGTAACCAGCCATCTATGCAATCATCTCACTGATGATAAAAGTCCATGGAATGACCATGTATAACAACTAGTCCAGTGCTTGTTTGGCAAACAACTGGACACCATTACCTGGGTCAGTTGACATATTAGTCTAACCTTTGCACATATCCTCATACAGGGCTCCCATACATTAATCCACTACCAACACATTGCATTGTTGTGAAACAATTGTTATGAACTATGAAACAGCATCATCAAATCATTATAGTAGGTATAACCATTATTGTTCATTTGGTGAATTTTCCCCCCAAACCACCCGGTTAATGACACACTGTATTACAATTATATGTTTGTTATAGTTCATGAGAAATTATCATATTTGTTCTTTTACCAGGGTCAATCTTCCACCACATGATTCATTGTGCTATAAGTCTTATGATTTGTACAATCCATTCAAATTATATACTCAGTGGCTCTCATATTCATCACAGAGTTGTGCTATAACCTTAATCAAGAGTTTTCATTACTCCAAAAGGAAAAATCCCATACCTCCTTATATCACCTATTGTCCTCCCTTTGAATTGATATAATATTTTCTCTGCCATTGCTGCAAAATTTCTAAAATATTACTGTTAGCTCTAATCTATAAGTTACATTACTTGCAATTTTCTCTTGTATCACCATATACTTACTTTGTAAAGGAAGAACATTCTTATACTTATAAGTACCCACAATATTCATGCACCATCAAAATCATTATGTTATACAGTCCCTACATTCTTCTCTAACTTTCTTTCAGTTGAAACATTACATCCACAAACTATCTGTTTTAGACACAATCACATTTATAATTCAGCAATGATAGTTACACTCAGTATGATGTATTACCATCAACTCTATTCATGTCCAAACATTTACAATAAACCTTGTTAAAAATTCTACATGCATTAAGCATTAAATCCCTTTCTCAACCCACATTAAATTTCCTAGTAATCAATACTCTAGAGTTTAACTCTGTGAATTAACTTATTATTTTAGCTCATATTAGTAAGACCATACAATATTTGTCCTCTTGTGTCTGATTTATTTCACTCAACATAATGTTCTCAAGGTTCATGCATGTTATCATTTGCATCCCAATTTCATTTCTTCTTAAAGCAGAATAGTATCTCATTGTATGTATATACCACATTATGTTTATCCACTCATTGGTTGATGGACACCTGGGTTGTTTTCATATTTTAGCTACTGTGAATAATGCTACCATGAATATTGGTGTAAAAATGTCAGTTCACATCCTTGCTTTCTGTTCTTCAGAATATGTTCCTAGTAACAGGATTTCTGGATCATATGGCAGTTGTATATTTAGTTTCTTAAGGAACCACCAAACTGTCTTCCACAAAGGTTGCACCATTCATCATTCCCAGAGTGAAAGGGTGTCCTCTTTCTCCACATCCTCTCCAGCACTTAGAGTTTTCTGTTTTTGTAGTAATGGTCACTCTATAAGGTGTGAAAAGATATCTCAATGTGGTTTTGATCAGAATTTCCCTAATAGCTAAAAATGTTGAACAGTTTTTTAACTTCAATTTTTTAAAATTTTGAAATAATTTCAAACTTACAGGACAGCTGCAAAAATATTATAAAACCCATAAAGAGAACTCCAACATCCCCTCACCAGATACCAAATTTTAAGAATTTGCCAAATTTGCTGTATCATTCTATTTATCTAGCTATCTATCCAGCCATCTATTTATCTATCAATTTTTTGAGCACTGAGATGTTGACATCAAGTTCTGTGAACACTAAATACTGCCATGTACATTTCCAAGAAAGAAGTTCATGTCATATGAGCTTATGTAACCACCTTAAATCATAAAGTTCAAGAACTTTAACATTGATATAAAGCTTTCACAGTCTATATTCCAAGTTTTTCATATGTCCCAGTAACATCATTTTGGGACTTTTCTCCTGCACTATTAGAGCCAGTTCAGGATCAAGCATTGCATTGAGTTGTCAACTTGTTCTTACTTTTGAAACATGAAATATGTCTCACATATAAAGGACATCTACAACATCTACGTTTTAAAGAAAACTACAAACAGCCAGGATGGCCAAGCTTATGAAATAGAACATGGACAGCTTCTGGAAACTCCCAATGTGTGCCCCACTCCACCTGCCATCCCTTCCAGAGGGAATCATGGTCCGGACTTCTGGGTCACCAATGCCCCTGCTTTCTTTTTAGTTGTATCACATTTGTAGAATCTCTAAATAACATAGCAGTTGGTTTAGCTGTGTTTTGCATTGTGTAAACACGGAAGCATACCAGATGTATAGTTTGGCAATTTGCTTTCTTCACACTCTATTATGTTTGCAGATCAATGTTCCTTTTCACTACTGTATACTATACCACTGTGTCAATAGACACCAAGGTGAAAACTGGAAAGTGTTAGATTCCTGTAGGTGCTTGGCTATGTTGCAAAAAGAATTTAAGAACATGACGGAGGGGCCAAGGTGGCGTTAGTGTAGGAGGGCACACACTGTAAGCTCCCAAAGAAAGGTGGATTGCGGACGGGGTCTTGCCCAGGGGTCTGTGCTGTGTGTTCAGGGAATGAGAAGCTTGGGAAATCTATCTGCATGGATCAATGGCGTGGACGGAACGGTAGAGATTCATGAGTTTTAAGCCTGCCGGTGGTGGTTGGCATGGATGGCTGAGAACCGCAGTTAGGGAGAAAAAATAAATAAAATGGCCAATTGGAGCCGTGAGCAGGGCTCCGCAACCAGGAATCAGGGCCTAGCAGGAGGGGGCACTCTCTGAGGGGGGGGTTCTGGTAAAAGGCCGAGAGAGTTTTATTTTCTGGGGATTTGGCTGCCTGGAACCCCTTGGACCTTGGGTGAACAGAACAGCTGGAGCGAATCGGCACCGGGTGGAGGGGAGGGGTGATTCTGTTCAGGGAGGGAGTTGATTTGCCTAGTTGCCCAGGGATAAGCCCCGGGCTGATGTGGAGCCAGGAAGAGGGGACACTCTCCAAAAGAGGGAGGGTTCTGTTGGAGGACAGGGAAGGGAATTTTTTTTTTTTTGCCATTGATCTGATTGCCTGGACTGCCTCATAGCTTTGGGGAGCAGATAAGCCAACCTGAAGCAGCATCAGGCTGAGAGGAGAGGCGAATCTGCAGAGTCAAACTGATTTACATAGCAACCCGGTGACTCTGGGGCTCGTCTCCAGAAGGGGCAGAGTCAGCTGTCTTTAGCACTCTGCACTGACTAACATCAGAGCTACAGCTTACCTGGGGAGTCCAGGAACTGGGACATGCTTGATTAATTTCCACGGGGTCCCCTCCATAAGTGGGTTGGTCTAGAGGAGGAATTATTTTGGGTCTTGTATTTTGCCAAAAAAAAAAAAAAAAAGTGAGAAGCCACTTCAATAAATGAAAAATAAATTCTTTTTAATTTAATTTAATAGCTAAAAGCTGCTTCAGGACCTGCATATAGAACCCTGCGGGGAAATTGATTGATAAACACAAGCAGGCAGAGGATCCACATGGACCCTAGGGGAATCATTTACACTCCCCCCCCTTAGCTCTGTTTGACTGCTTGCCTGTGTGGTTCTTTGGTTTTTCTCTGTTTATTTCTGGTTTCTTGCTTTTATTTCCTCTTTCATCCCCCCTTTCTATTTTCTTTCATTTTTTAAAAATTAGGTGATGCTAGCTTGTCGCTTCTTTGTTGTGCTTCTTCTTCAGTAATTTCCCACTCACTGTCTATATTGATTTTGTATTCCAAACTATCACTTATTCTTCCTTCATCTTTCTGCCTTCTGCTTTCTGTTGTGGCTCTTAAATACAACATTTTTTCATAGGCCCACACTTAAGGGTGTCAATTTCTATTCCATCTATTTTGTTTTCTTCTTTTTTTTAGTATTAACTTTTTTCTTTCAGCCCTTTCTTTAGTATTTCTCTCCCTCCTCATAATCCTAGCCTTCTAAATCACTATATATATATTCCTCCATTTGTTTTCCCAGTCCATTGTAGGAACTCCACTTTTTTTCCTATTACTCTACACTGCCTTCACAAGTTAAATATTCATTTCATTAAGTCTCATTTGGCTCCTCTTCTAACTTTTATCAATATTTCTATTATCCTTCTGCCTTCCTTACATCTTTTGATTCCTCTGGCCCTAATCTTTTGCCTTCAAGGGAACATAGAAAGAAACAAGGAAGTAAAATAAGAAGAAAAAGTGCCAAAGAGAAAACTTAACTCACACGCAGAACCACCAGCTAAATAAAACTCTAGAGCATAGAGAAAGCTAATCAACTGAACAAACCCATCAAGATAATATGATGACCAGAGGGCAACAAAAAAATACAAATGACTCTGAGAAACAGGAAAACATGGATCAGTCCAATGAACAAATTAAAAACCAGGAAATGATGCAGAATATCGAACAACTAATCAAAGTTATTGAAACAAATATCATGGACCAACTTAAAGAAGTGAAGGAAGAGATTAAGGATATAAAGAAGACACTGGGAGAACATACTGAAGAAATTGCAAACATGCCTAAAAAGATAATGGATATGATGGTGAACAATGGCACAATCCAAGAAATAAAAAAGACGCTGGATTCACATAGCGGCAGATTTGAACAGGCAGAGGAAAGAATTAGTGATATGGATGACAACAAAGCTGAAATCAAAGAGATAGTAGAACAGATAGATGAAAAGATAGAAAAAATCCAGCATGGACTCAGGGAATTAACCGATAACACAAAATGCACAAACATATGCATTATGGGCATCCCAGAAGGAGAAGAGAAGGGAAAGGGAATAGAAGAAATGCTGAAGAAAATAATGGCTGAAAACTTCCCAACCCTACTGAGAGACATGGATGTGCAGATCCAGCAAGCACAGTGCACCCCAAGTAGTATAAATCCCAACAGGCCAACTCCAAGACATATACTTGTCAAAATTTCCAATGCTCAAGACAAAGAGAAAATACTCAAGGCAGCAAGAGAAAAAAGAACCATTACATACAAGGAAAGCACAAGAAGATTAAGTGCTGATTTCTCAGCTGAAACCATGGAGGCAAGAAGAGAGTGGTATGACATAGTCAAAATACTGAAAGAAAAAAACTTCTAGCCATGAATTCTCTATCCAGGAAACTGGCATTCAAAAATGATGGAGAGTTCAAAATAGTCACAGATAAACAGTAATTAAGACAGTATGTCAATAAGAAACCAGCACTTCAAGAAATACTAAAGAAATCTCTACAAGTTGAAAGGAAAAAACAAGGGAGAGAGAGTTGGAGGAGAGTTTAAAAACAAATGAAAAGACAAAAAGAGAAACAAAACAACATATGACATACATTAACCAAAAGAAAAAATGGCTGAAGTAAGAAATTCGTTAGGAGTAATAACATTGAATGTTAATGGATTAAATTCACCAATCAAGAGACCCAGATTGGCAGAATGGATAAGAAAATATGATCCATCTATATGCTGTCTACAAAAAACCCACCTTCGACCCAGGGATTCGAGGAAGCTGAAAGTGAATTGCTGGAAAACCATTTTACAACCTAACAGTAGCCAAAAAAGGGCAGGAGTAGCTATTCTAATATCAGACAAAATAGGCTTTAAATGCAAAATTATTTTAAGAGACAAAGATGGACACTACATATTAGTAAAAGGAGTAATCTCTCAAGAAGAGAGAACAATCATCAACATTTATGCATCTAATCGAGGTGCCTCAAAATACATGCGGCAAACTCTGGAAAAACTAAGAGGAGAAATAAATGCCTCCACAATTATAGCAGGGGACTTCAACACACCACTATCATCATTAGACAGAACATCTAGATGGAAAATCAATAAGGAAACAAAGGCACTCAACAATACATTAGAAGACATGGACTTAATAGCCATATACAGAACACTACACCCAAATACAGCAGGATTTACATTCTTATCGTGTGCACATGGAACATATTCCAAAGTAGACCACATGCTAGGCCACAGAAAAACTCTCAATGAATTCAGAAAGATTGAGATTATACAAAGTAATTTCTCTGAACACAACGGAATGAAATTGGAAATCAATAAGGGCCAGAGAAACATGTTAGGCAAAAGGATATGGAAGTTAAACAATACACTCTTAGACAAACAGTGGGTCAAAGAGGAAATTTCAAAAGAAACCAGTAACTACCATGAAACTAATGAAAATGACAACGCAACATATCAAAACCTATGGGATGCAGCGAAAGCAGCCCTGAGAGGGAAGTTCATAGCCATAAATTCATATATTAAAAAAAGAAGAAAGAGCTGAAATTGAAGACCTAACTGCACATTTGGAGGAATTGGAAAAACAACAACAAACTAAACCTAAAGGAAGTACAAAGAAGGAAATAACAAAGATTAGAGCAGAACTTAATGAAATAGAGAATAAGAAAGCACTAGAAACAATAAACAAAACCAAAAGCTGGTTCTTCGAGAATATCAACAAAATTGACAAACCCTTAGCCAGACTAACAAAGGAAAAGAGAGAACAGATGCAAATACATAAAATAAGGAATGAGCAAGGTGATATCACTATTGACCCCACAGATATAAAGAGTATCATAAGAGGATACTTTGAAAAATTATATGCCAACAAGAATGATAATTTAGAGGAAATGGACAAGTTTCTAGAAACCCACAGACAGCCTACATTGATTAAAGAGTAAATAGATGAACTCAACAGTCCAATTACAAGTAAAGAGATAGACTCAGTCATCAAAAACCCCATAACTAAGAAGAGCCCAAGACCAGATGGTTTCACACCTAAATTCTACCTAACTTTCCGGAAAGAGCTAACTCCAATTCTACTTAAGCTCCTCCAAAAAATAGAAGTAGAAGGAATATTGCCTAACTCATTCTATGATGCCAACATTACCCTAATACCAAAACCAAATAAACATACCACAAGAAAGGAAAATTACAGACCAATTTCTCTAATGAACCTAGATGCTAAAATCCTCAACAAAATACTTGCTAATTGCATTCAACAACATATCAAAAGGATTATACACCATGACCAAGTGGGTTTCATCTTGGGTATGCAAGGATGGCTCAATATAAGAAAATCAATCAATGTAATACACCACATAAACAGATTGAAAGAAAAAAAATTACATGATCATTCTATAGATGCTGAAAAAGTATTTGACAAAATACCGCACTCTTTCCTCATCAAAACACTACAAAACATAGGAATAGATGGAAACTTTCTGAATATGATAAAGGGTATATATGAAAAACCCAAAGCTAACATCATTTTCAATGGTGAAATCCTAAAAGACTTCCCTCTGAGATCGGGAACAAGACAAGGATGCCCACTATCACCACTCCTATTTAACATTGTCTTCGAAGTACTTGCGCGAGCACAGACAAGAAAAGGACATAAAAGCCATCCAGATTGGAAAAGAAGAAGTAAAAATCTCATTATTTGCAGATGACATGATCCTATACATAGAAAGCCCTGAGAAATCTACAACAAGGCTTCTAGAACTTATAAAGGAGTTCAGTAATGTTGCAGGCTATAAGATCAATGCTCAAAAAGCAGTAGCATTTCTGTACACCAATAACGAGCAAACTGAGGAGGAAATCAGGAAAAAAATACCGTTTATAATAGTAACTAAAAGAATCAAATACCTAAGAATAAATTAAACCAAAGATGTAAAGGACTTATGTACAGAAAACTACACAACACTGCAAAAGGAAATCAAAGAAGACTTAAATAAATGGAAAAATATTCCCTGTTCATGGATAGGAAGATTAACATCATCAAGATGTCTATCCTACCCAAACTAATCTACAGATTTAATGCAATCCCAATAAAAGTCAACATTGTATTTTTTAAGGAACTGGAAAAACTAATGACAAAATATATTTGGAAAGGCAAGAGGCCCCAAATTGCCAAAGACATATTGAAAAAGAAAAATGAAGTTGGAGGTATCACACTACCTGATTTTAAAACATTCTAAAAACCTATAGTGATCAAAACTGCGTGGTATTGGCACAAGGATAGACATACTGACCAATGGAACCTAATTGAGAATTCTGATATAGATCCTCGCATATGCAGTTATCTGATATTTGACAAGACCACGAAGCCCACTCAGTTGGGAGAGAATGGCCTCTTTAACAAGTGGTGCTTGGAGAACTGGATATCCATATCCAAAAGAATGAGAGAAGACCACCATCTCATACCTTATACAAAAATCAACTCAAGATGGATCAAAGATCTAAATATAAGAGCCAAAACCATAAAGATCTTGGAAGATAATGTAGGGAAGCATCTACAGGTCCTTGTAAGAGGAAATGGTTTCATGAACTTCACAGCCAAAGCACGGGCAGCAAGAGAAAAAACAGATAAATGTGATCTCATCAAAATTAATAACTTCTGCACCGCAAAGGGTGTTAATAAGAAAATAAAAAGGCAGCCTACCCAATGGGAGAAAATATTTGACAACCATATATCTGAAAGGAACCTAATATCCTGCATATATAAAGAAATCCTACACCTTGAAAATAAAAAGACAAACAACCCATTTAAAAAATGGGCAAGCGACCTGAAAAGACACTTCTCCAAGGAAGAAATATAAATGGCTAAAAATCACATGAAAAAATGTTCAACATTGCTTGCTATCATGGAAACGTAAATCAAAACTACAATGAGATACCATCTTACACCCATCAGAATGGCAGCTATTAAAAAAACAGCAGACACTAAATGTTGGTGAGGATGTGGGAATAGGAACCCTCATCCACTACCGGTAGGCCTGTGGTATGGTCCAGCCACTGTGGAGGACAGTTTGGAGCTTCCTCAGAAAACTAACAATAGATCTTCTGTATGATCCAGCAATTCCACTGCTGGGTATATACCCAGAAGAACTGAAAGCAAAGACACAAACAGATATATGCACACCAATGTTCATAGCTGCATTGTTTACCATTGCCAAAAGTTGTAATGAGCCCCGGTGCCCTTCAACAGATGAATGGATAAGGAAAAGGTGGTACATACATACAATGGAATATTACTCAACTGTAAGAAGGAATAAAGTGCTAACACATGGAATAATGTGGATGAATCTTGAAGACCTTATGTTGAGTGAAGCAAGCCAGGCACTGAAGGATGAACAGTATATGATCTCACTGATTTGAGCTGAGGAAAGTGAGCAGTCTCTGAGAACCATTGTCTGAAAGATAGGTTAAAAAGGGAGAGAACGAGAAGAGCAGGCTTTGAGCCATCACCCATATGGACATAATCTATGGTACAAGGATAGATTATAGTTGCATATTGAAGGATAGGACAGATGGGTAGTGATATTACTGGGTTTGGTGGTGCAGTGTTGACAGGTGGGTAGATTAGAAAAGGCAGGTTCAAATACCCAGGACATGTAACTATGAATCTTGACATTCCATGAGTCAAGACAAGGGAGTGTTATATGCCCCAGCGTAGGGTAGGAATAGTTAAGATCTAATGGGTTTTTAGTGGTCATGGGAAAGTTTTTCCATTACCTTACATTAATGGACACTGGAAATTGTAAATGGCCACTTGACACTTTTGGGGCAGGGAGGGGATGAGTAGTTGAAATACAGGGGCTTCTTTGGGATTTGGAGGTTGTCCTGAGTACCGTTGTGGCAATGGATGTAGGCCATTTTTTTTTTTTTTTTTTATTATGGGTAAAAATCAAAATTCTCACAATACATACAAACATTTGTAAAATGATATATAAATATATATGCATATATGTGTATTTGCTTACAAAAATGTTATTTTATATATATATATATATACATATATTTTAAGAGGTGCTTAGATTACCTAAAATATTATACGGAACCCACTCGGATTCCCATGTTGCCCACCTCCCACACCTCCCACCACATCCAACACAAACATCTCCCATAGTGTGGCCCACCAACCTCAATGAACTTACACCTCCTGGACCCTTGCCACCGACCATAGACCACAGTTCACACTGTAGACCACACTCTCTCCCACTCAGTTCTGAGTGGTGTGTGCTAATTTAAAATGGCCTACATCCATTGCCACAACAGTACTCAGGACAACCTCCAACTCTCAAAGAAACCCCTGTATTTCAACTGCTCATCCCCTCCCTACCCAAAAAACTGTCAAGTGGCCACTGGCTCCACCTCATTGTTATAATTTCTTGCATTGCAAGAATCACCATATGTGAGCAAGAGAATACCATCAAGTCCACTCTAGTCCATAGTTCTTCCCCCAATCCAGAGGCGACTGGGATGGTGATGTCCACTCCAACTCCAAGTGAGAGAGGGCTTATATCCCATGGATATGGTGGGTGGGATGATCCTGCCTGCAGATGCAGGCCCTCTCCATTCCCTGGGATGGCCATTTCCCATCGTTGTCTCCTCACCAGGTGACTTGGATGAGTCCATTGAGCTGTAGGGTAGGAGTTGCAGCTCCACTTAGATTTCATGTACACCTGGCACATAGGTAGGTGGGAGGCTCCAGTTGCTGGAAGTATACCTAAGAAACTCCAGCATCACATGTAGGTTTCAATAGAAGGGACTGGTGAACCATGTGCAGGGAGGACTTATTTGAGTTTAATTCTGTCACTCTCAGGAGCACAGATTACAAAATAGAACCCACTGATAAGGCATCAGTCTCTGGGGCTATCCCCCCTTATATAAGACCAGGGTGTCTCCGGAGCTCTCAGGAACCCCACTGAGTGGGGTGATAGGCACTTAGATGTTCTATGAGCTCCTACTGAGGTGTGCGTAAGGGTTACCTCTGGGATGACCTCCCGACTCTCTTTGAAGTCTCTTAGCCACTTGAACTCATTTGTCTTTACCGTTTCCCCCTTTTATTCAAGGTCTTTTTCCAGTTGTGTTGCCGGTTGGCACTTGGGAAAAGTTTTCAATTAGCAATAATCGTGCCTCGGATAAACCTCATTGGCTACGATACTTAGGCCATTTTAAATAAGTACACACCACTCAGAACTGTGTGGGAGAAAATGTGGTCTACGATGTGAACTGTGGTCTATGTTTGGTGGCAAGGCCCCAGGATGTGTAAGTCCATTGAGGTTGGTGGGCCACACTTGTGGGAGATGTTTGTGTGGGATGTGGTGGGAGGTGTGGGCGGTGGGCAACATGGGAATCCCAGGGGGTTCCATGTAATATTTTTGGTAATGTAAGCACCTCTTAAAATATATTTATATATATATATAAATAGCATTTTTGTAAGCAAATGCACATATATCATATATATTTATATATCATTTTACAAATAGTGGTATGTATTGTGGAAATTTTGATTTTTACCCACAATAAAAAAAAAACTTATTAAACTTTATCATCTAAATTGTAAACTATTCTGTAAATCATTGACAATGTTTAGTTGCTATATTTTGCTATCTGTATAACAGTTATAACAATGTTAACATCCAAAAAAAAGGGGGGGATTTAATATGGGGTGGGGAAGGAGGGGTGGTTTGGTATCTGGGAGCCTCTGGTATTCCATGTGTTACTTTGCTGTGACCTAAAACTTCTTTGAAAATTAAATGAAAATTTGGGAGACACTAGGGATTGAGAGGGGGAAGGTGTCACGGCACACCAGACATCCGATAACACAGTGATAAAAGGCCAAAAAGAATATATATTTTAAAAGGCATTTCGTTTACTTTTTTTCCCATTTTTTTGAATGTCCCAATCCGCTAATTATATTTTGTTTTGTTTTGTTTTTTGTTTGATTGCTTGTTTGTTTGTTTGTTTTTTTCCTGTTTCCTTATATTTGTCTCTTGCATGTAAGCTTATCATTGTTGTTTCTTTTTCCTATTAAGTGTATTTGATTATTGTATGGGCTACATGTTCATGAAAGATTTAGATCACAGAAGGGTTACAATGGGTACTGTAGGGGATTATTGGTGGTGGGTGTCTGGGAGGGGGGATTCATGGGAGTAAGTTCATCTGAATATACATGAAAGATATACAAAATTGTTCAAAAGATCAAAGGATGGATCATGGTCACGATGGGTAGACAATCACTAAATAAATGAGGGAATCTGAATTCCTAGCCTGGAGAGCTCTGCCACATTCTCCAAGGGAGCAGAAACATTCCTGTGAGTGCAGGGACAGTGTCTGTCAAAAGAGGATGGCCCACTGATGAGTTCTTGTTATTGATGACTACCCTTATGAGTCTTTGCTCTTGTAACTGAAACTGAGCTTACTATTATGGGGTGCCTTAGTGTTGCCACCTGAGAGCCTCCTTGCTGCTCAAATGTGGCCTCTCTCTATGCCAAACTCAGCATATGAATGCATTACCTTCCCCCCAACGTGGGACATGACTCCCTGGGATGAGCCTCCCTGGCAACGAGGGATTAATACTAAGTGCCAACTAGCAACACAACTGGAAAAAGACCTTGAATAAAAGGGGGGAAAGGTAAAGACAAATGAGTTCAAATGGCTAAGAGACTTCAAAGAGAGTCGGGAGCTCATCCCAGAGGTCACGCTTATGCACACCTCAGTAGGAGCTCATAGAACATCAAAGTGCATATCTCCCCACATAGAGGGGCTCCTGAGAGCTCTGGAGACACCCAAGTCCTATATAAGGGGGGATAACCCCAGAGACTGATGCCTTATCAGTTGGCTGTATTTTGGAATCTGTGCTCCTGAGAGTGACAGAATTGGACTCAAATAAGTCCTCCCTGCACATGGTTCATCAGTCCCTTCTATTCAAACCTATATGTGATGCTGGAGTTTTTAGGTATACTTCCAGAGACTGGAGCCTCTGGTTTACCTATGTGCCAGGTGTGTGTGTAATCTTGGTGGAGCTGCAACTCCTACCCTACAGCTCAATAGACTCATCCAAGTCACCTGGTGAGGAGACAACAATGGGCAACGGCCCTCCCAGGGAATGGAGAGGGGCTGCATCTGCAGGCAGGATCATCCCACCCACCATATCCATGGGATATAAGCCCTCTCTCACTTGGAGGTGGAGTGGACATCACCATCCCAGTCCCCTCAGGATTGGGGGAAGAACTATGGACTAGAGTGGACTTAATGGTATTCTGTTGTACACATATGGTGATTCTAGCAATGGAAGAAATTATAACAGTGAGGTGTAGCCGGTGGCCACTGGACACTTTCGGGGTAGGGTGGGGATGTGCAGTTGAAATACAGGGGCTTTATCGGGACTTGGAGGTTGTCCTGAGTGCTGTTGTGGCAACGGATGTAGGCCATTTTAAATCAGCACACACCATTCAGAACTGTGTGGAATAGAGTGTGGTCTACCATGTAAACTGTGGTCTGTGGTTGATGGCAAGGCCCCAGGATGTGTAAGTCTATTGAGGGTGATGGGCCATACTTGTGGGAGATGTTTGTGTGGGATGTGGTGGGAGGTGTGGGGGATGGGGAACATAGGAGTCCCTGTGGATTCCATGTAGTGTTTGGGTAATCTAAGCACCTCTTCAAAAAAAAAAAAAAAAAAAAATATATATATATATATATATATATAATATTTTTGTAAGCAAATGCACATATATGCATATATATATTTATATATCATTTTACAAATATTGGTATGTATTGTGAAAAATTTGATTTTTACTCACAATAAAAAATAATAATTAAAAAAAAGAAAAAAAGATTGGCCAGTAACATGGAAACATTTAAAAATGATTGAAGAGGAGAAAGCACACCTCTGTGATTATACGAAGGACCAGGAATGGAGAGCTGCTGGACAGGGAAACCAAGCCTGAGTCTTGACTGCTGGGCGGCGAGAATACACTTGCTTTTGCTTCAGGGTAAGAGGGGCCGTCCTCAAAGGTGAAGATCTGGGAAACGCTCTGGCCCAGTATGGAGGCAGTAATCCTGCGTGCATAGAATGGAGGACCGTCGACCCTGCTTGTCGGAAATGGTCCTTGATTTTTATGAACAATTCCTCTTCTATGTGATATCTTGTAAACACTTTAACACAGCCATGTATTGTTTACGTTGCCCACATTATGCACTATGGAATGAGTTATCAAAAAACTGAGAGATAAACAGAAAAATTTGTTCAAGGATCTTGAGAAAAGCACCTTTGCATGGCAGTATCAACAAATGGATTGAAAGGTTGTAATCTCACATGCATAGAATGGAGGGCGGTATCCTCTGCTTGATGCAATAGGTGCTTGAATTTTATGAACCATCCCTCTTCCACATGATAACTTGTAAACAGTTGAGGAACTCTTTCTCACCTTGTGGATCTTACACGTCTCTTTGCACTTCTGTGTGTTGGCAAAGTCCTTCATAAGCCATTAGAGAAATTTGGACCCTGGGAGCTATTTTACTGTAGTTCCTTGTTTTCATTTGTGTATATGTGGATCTGTTTCTTGTGCCTTCTCTCCTGCTGCTGTCATTTCCAAACAGCCTGTTCTCCATGCCCACAAGTTCTTAATAATTATTCTGCAAAAGTGTTTGGGTCACACCCAGATAAGTTTCCTGCTTTGAAGGAGCATAAAGAAGACAAGACAGGCCAGTAAAAGGGACATTAATCCTGGCCATATTTCCTGGGATTGCATTGGCCGGACAACCAGGATTTTGGTGTGCCACACTCCACCCCGATGAGTCCTTTTAAAATCCAATGCAGAAGTTTGATTTCATTTCAAATGCATTGCCTTCACTCCTGCCGTTGTCTTTTCCAAACATCCCATTCTTCCATGCCACCAAGTTCCAAATTATTATCCTGCAGAAGTGTTTGTGCCGCATCCAGAGAAGGTCCCTGCTTTGGAGGAGCAGAAAGAAGACAAGCCTGGCCAATAACAGGGAAAGAATTCCTGGCCATATGTCATGAGACTGCATTTGCAGGAGGACCAGGATTTTAGTGTTAAAGCGCTCCACACCTGCGAACCCTTTTGGAATCCAATGCAGAAGTTCGATTTCATTGTAAATGGAAAGGTCATCCATTGCCTGATCTGGGATATACGTGGTTTCTGTTGACCTTTTATAATGAAGACTCTTCACTGAGGTGGCAGTCCTTTCTCATTCTATTCTAATATTTTCCTCTGCCCTTGATTCCATTTCTCTTAGGATCTCAAGTTGGGTATTATATGGTTTTCAAAGTGATCTTGTTCTGTGTGGTAATTTAGCCAAAGTATAAGTGAACACTTTACAAAAGGGACATTTTTTACTAAGAAAGAATCAAACCCTCAAAGTAAACTGCATGATACAACAAAAATTTATTTCACCCCTAGAAATTATAAGGTCCACTATTTCCCGGGGAATAGAATAACTAAAATTTTGTTATTATTTATATCCCCTAAATTTGACTGATTTTTTTCCTTTACATGGGACTGTGCCTTCTTAACTCTTTATTATGACTGATCATATTAAATCTAATCTTACCTAAAATCCCTTTTCAAATCAACATTCTCTTTCAATCTAATATATGTTTCAGTCCATAATTAAAAATTAATGTCATTTCAACAGCTTTAACACAGCCATGCATTGTTCACTTTTCCCACATCATGCACTAGGGGTTGAGTTATCAAAAAACCTTTGAGTTAAACGAAAAATTTGTTCAAGGATGGTGAGAAAGCACCTTTGCACAGCAGTGTCAACGATTGGATTGAGAGGTGAATAATATTTTATTTATTCCTCTGGATTCTCTTTATTTATTTTAATTCTTAAAGAGCTGTATAAAACATTTAATAATGATTGAAGAGAAAAATTCACACCTCTGTGAATATGTGATGCATCAGGGAATGTACGCATTTGATAAGTAAGAGAGTTGTTTAATATGTATTAATAAAACAGACTTGTTTTAAAAAAAAAAACATGACAGTTTAGTTAGGGCAGTAAAAATAATTTATTTGGGAAATGGGGGAAAGAGCAGAGCTATAAATTCTTTTTAATGGCCTAATTAAACTTTTGAACAGTTTTTCATGTGTTTTTTTGACCATTTATATTTCCTCTTTGGATAAATATCTATTCAAGTCTCTAGCCCATTTATTAATTGGGTTGCTTACCTTTTTATCATTGTATTGTATGATCTCTTTTTTTTTTTTTTTAAGATTTTATTTATTGATTCATTTATCCTCCCCTTGCTGCTTGTGCTCGCTGGGTCAGCTAACCACGCCGTGCGGGCAGGCTTGCCTTCACCAGGAGGCCCCGGGATCCTCCCATATGGTAAACGGCAGCCCTACTGATTGAGCCACAGCCGCTTCCCTGTATGATCTCTTAATAAATTATGGATATCAAACCCTTGTCGAATCGGTTGTATCCAAATATTTTGTCCCATTGAGGAGGCTGCCTTTCCATATTCTTGATAAAGTCATTTGAAACACAAAGGTGTTTAAGTTTGAGTAGGTCCCATTTGTCAATTTTTTTCTTTAATTACTGATGCTTTTTGTGTAAGGTTTAAGAAAATACTGCATACCATAAGAACTTAAGGTGTTTCCCTACATTTTCTTCTACATTTTTTTAAAGAGAAACTTTAGATTATGTAAATGTTACATAAAAAAATATAGGGGTGTTCTTTATTCCCCATCCTCTCCCCTCTCCACATTTTCCCCATTAACAACATCCTTCATTTGTGTGGTACTTTTGTTACAATTGATGGACACATATTGAAGCATTGCTACTAATTGTGTACTATAGTTTACACTCTATCCTGCACAATTTTGTGGGCTATGACAAAATATATAATGGCCTTTACCTGTCATCACAGTGTCATGCAGGACAACTTCAATGTTCTGGAAATTCCCCAATATTGCACCTATTCTTCCTCCTCCCTCCCTTCAGAACCTTTGGTTGCTACTGCTTTTATATCAATGAGAAAAGTTCTTTCATTGCTAGAATAATAATGTCTATAATAGAATAATAAGTTTTCTAGGTTATAGTTTTTATATTTAGGTCTTTGATTAATTTTGAGTTAATCTTTGTATAAAGTTGGAAATAGGGGTCCTCGTTCTTTCTTTTGGCTGTGGATACCCAGTTCCCCAGCACAATTTGTTGAACAGAGTTTTCTGATCCATGAATTTTGAAAGACAGTCTAACTGATACAAATTTTTATTGAAAATTTCTTTCAGCACTTTAAATGTTTCATCCCAATTCCTTGTTGCCTCCATGGTTTCTTATGAGAAATTGAAGAAGTAAGTGCTGTAGCCCTAACCCCCACACCCCAGCAGAAACCCACTTCTTTAGGAACATAAGCATCCCTCCCCCCTTTCTCCCTGGAATCCACAACTCATGAAGATAAGCACTTCCCCACCCACCCTTTTCAACTAGAATGTACAACTTTAAGTAGATAACAACTCCTTTCCTCCCTAAGGCCCTCTGCTTTAGGAAGATAAGCTAAACTCACACTTTCTGCTTTTGTAAACCCCTCCTGCCCACTTGCTTAGGAATTTGCCCATGTAAAGTCCCTATATAAACTCATGAATGGCAAAACCCAGGGCTCAGATTTTGGAGAATGGATTCTCCTCTGGGCCCGCACATCTCTCTGATGTAACACTTTGTTCCTCCATCTCTCTGAGTGCTGCTTGGGTTTCTCATCATCTAAGCTTTTTTCCCCTGGAGCAAAATCAATGGTTATTATTGTTGGGGTCCCCTTGAATGTAACATTTTAATATATCTTTGAATTCATAGAACTCTTTCCTTGTCTTTGGCATTTGACAGTTTGACTACCAGGCATCCAGGCATGATTCTTTTTGAGTTTATCCCCTTTGGTTTTGTTGCATTTCTTTAATTTTTGCATCCATGCATTTCATTAAATTTTTGGAAGTTCTCTGCCATGATTTCTTTAAATATTCCTTCTGCCCCTTTCTCTCTTTCTTCTCTTTCTGGGAGACATATAATGTAAATATTGTCTGCTTGGTGGTGCCCTACCAGTCTCTTATTTTGTGTTCACTTTTTATTAATCTCTTTTATTTATGCTCAGCATGAAATCAGTCTTTCTTTGATTTGTCTAAAGTGTAGTCTGTGAAGATTTTTCTTATGTCTTTGTATGGGTCATTTTTTCCTGTTTCTTTATTTGTCTTGAAATTTTTGTTTTACACTGTATATTTTAATATTTCAATGTTATCTCTCACTTACTTCTTGGCATATGTTGTCTTTATATTTGTATTCAGCAATTGGTATGACATTGATTTCCTTGAGTGGCAGGAACTAACAAATTAAACCAATGCAAAGAAAACACCTTTCATGTGCTATACAAATTGGCTCTGTGATGGTGCTCTCTATTCAAGGTTTAGCCCTCATATCAAGAATATAAACTAGGGGTGAAAGTATGATATCTTATCCATTTTTTTCAGAGACTGAGCCATTTTGTTGTCTTGCAATCCTGGCCTGAGGGAATCTGTCATTCACAGAAATATGAATGCTCAATTTACTCCCAATGAAATAGCTTCTTCATTGTTCTGCTGCATTTCTTAAAGCTGGTAATTCTTTGCTCCAGACCTCTTTGATTTCATTGTTTCCTAAACTGCTTTAGCTGAGCAAACTCATTTTGCCTTCAGGGTACCTGAGAGAAATGTCCTGGTTCATTCGTTCAGGCTGCTAATTGATAAAAAGGCAATGACATGCAGGCATTGCAGAATATGCTCCGGGGGTACTCTGCTCTCTAAGCAACATGGCCAGGGATCCACAGTGAGAATATAAGCCAGCACAATGTTGTCCCAGTTAGAGGGGGGGATGGGTCAGAAATGTCACCACAATATTTTCCTTCTTCTTCCAGTTGCATTTTCACAATATATCATTCACCCAATTATGGGATCTCTTGAACTTTTTCTTGACTTTTTGTATATTAACTTTAAACTACCAACTACCACAGGATCTAAAAGATGTTTTTGTACATTTTCTTCTAGGAGTTTTATGGTTATAACTTTTATATTTAGGTCCTGGATCTATTTTCAGTTAATTTTGTATAAGGTGTGAGATAGGGGTCCTTTTACTTTTTTTTTGGATATAGCTATCAAGTTCTCCATCACCATTTGTTAAATAGATTTTTCTGGCCCAGCTGGGAGGGCTTGATAATCTTGTCAAAAATCACATGATTTGGATGTGAGGGTCTATTGCTGAGTTATTGTTTTGGTTCCTTTGATTAATCTCTCTTTTACCACTATAGCTAAGTAATATGCTATGAAGTCAGGAAGTGACAATCCTCTAACTTGGTTTTTCTTTTTTAGACATTTTTTTTTGCACTTTGGGGTCCTTTACCCTTCCATATAAATTTGATAAATTGATTTCCTATATATGCAAAAATTGTAGCTGGAATTTTTATTGGGATTGTGTTGAAGCTCAAATATACTTGGGTAGAATTGACATCTTAACAATATTTAGTGTTCCAATCCATGTGTTACCAGATTTTGTCTGGGCTCTATGCTGCAGAAATGAATTTCAAGATCATATCAGGTTAGTTAAGCCAGTAATTTATTAAGGTAGGGAGAGAAGAGAAATGGGATGAAATAATAGATCATAGGTTCATAGAGAGGAAGGGGCTGAAGAGTGATGAAGAGGACAGATTTACAGACTACAATTTCCCATTATAGATTATAAATGCCCAGGTTTTACTTGCATGTTGATCCATGCAGGGGGTGAAGAATGCCAGAACAGGGGTCCAAAGTTGAGGGAGACGAGAGAGAGAGAGAGAGAGAGAGAGAGAGAGAGAGAGAGAGAGAGAGATTTGGATTTTGCATTTGCTTTTTAAACTACTAATTATTCCACCCATTTGCTAATGACTCGGGAGGAGTTCCAGCTGCTGGCTGTTTTGATTGATTACCCCACCCATCAATCCCGCAGAAGGGTCCAATTATAATGTCCCTGGAGACTCTCTGGGGCTTCTCCTGGCTTCCGGAGAAAATCTCATTCTGAATGGGATATCTTGTAAGATTTTCCAGCAGCCATCTGGGAATTATTGATATCCACATGGACTTCTTGCCTGTTTCCAGATTCTTCTATTGATTCCCTATTTTACTAGCTTGCTTCACATGACTTTGGAATGCCTTTCCATTCATTTAAGTGTTCTTCAATTTCTTTTAGCAAAGCTCTTTTAGTTTTCTGAATACAGGTTCTAGTATAGCTATTCCTTCTTAGTCAATTTCACCTTGTAATAATATAGAATGACCTTTTTCATTCCTTCTAACAGTTTTGTATTTGAAATCTCTTTGAAATCTTACAAACATATGTAACAATCTGCCCATTTTCAGCAATTCTGTCATTCATTCACTTACCTTAAGAGAAAATGACTTAGGAATAATATTTATGCTCTGTTCTGATTCCACATTTTAATATGGCTGGGATATGTTTTGGTTGTGCATTGAAAAAGGCCATATTCTTTCTTCAAGCAAGTAACCCCACCTTCTCACACTTCCTGCTTCATTGTACTCTGAATTTCATTGCCTAGTACTGGCTAAATGAGCTATACTCTTTAAGAATTGGGGTGCACAAAAAACCCCAGCCATGTGTAATCAGGAGCTTGGACACCCCCAGAAGAGTGTCCTCAGGGATTTCTATCCTTGACCTGTAATGATGGAATTTATATTGTCAGGATACACTTCTCTAGAACAATTACTAATGAATAATTACTAGTTGATTTGAGAATAAGTCCCCTTATTTTTTTTTTCCCCTTATTTTTATCACCAATATTTTAAAAAATAATTGTAGATTTGGATGGTGTATGAGTCATAGTATATCTTACATCTTTGGTACAATATTTTCTTTCCTGCTGTAAAAATCTAGGCTCTGGAAGTCCCACTTTTGTCTCCATCATCTCTGTGATGCTAAACTCACCTCCATAATCATGTTGGATGCAGAGTAACCTCTCTCTTGAAAGTATTAGGGGAATAATCTTTCAGTCTGAATATTAATAAATGAAATACCTGGAAGGACCTGATTAAAGATTAATGTGAAAGTGTGTTCTGTATATCAGTTACTTGAGAAAAATAGGAATGATATTCCAAGCATATGGTTAATTTCATGATAAATTAATATTCTTTAATTTTACAGGGATCCAAATATTATTTACCATTTAAAACATGTTCAATAAAAGCATATGATTTTTCCCAAGGTATTGTAAAGCATTGTTACATGTTATTCAACTCTTGTAGCTAACTTCACATTTTAAATTTGGAAAATAAAGTTTTATGAGTTTATAGCATTATATTTTCTATTTTTTTTTTTTTTTTTTTTTTAAGTGGTCAGGGGAAATGTTTTTGTTTTTTTTTTCTTCAAGGTTTTATTTTATTTTATTTTATTTTTTTTTATTATGGGTAAAAATCAAAATTCTCACAATACATACAAACATTTGCAAAATGATATATAAATATATATGCATATATGTGTATTTCCTTACAAAAATGTTGTTTATATATATATATATATATATATATATATACACACACATATTTTTTTTTTTATTATGGGTAAAAATCAAAATTCTCACAATACATACAAACATTTGCAAAATGATATATAAATATATATGCATATATGTGTATTTGCTTACAAAAATCTTTGACTTGGTCCATGATTAGTTTGTGGTTCTCTTCTATTTCTTCCAGGTGTGCAGGCAAATCTTCATTTTCAAATCTTTCTACTTTTTTTTAGTAAGCATTAAGAGCCATAAATTTCCCTCTCAGCACTGTCTTTGCAGTGTCCCATAAGTTTTGTTATATTGTATTCTCATTTTCATTTGTCTCAAGATAAAATGTTGTTTATATATATATATACATATATTTTAAGAGGTGCTTAGATTACCCAAAATATTACATGGAACCCACTGGGATTCCCATGTTGCCCACCTCCCACACTTCCCACCACATCCCACAAAAACATCTCCCACAGTGTGGCCCACCACCCTCAATGAACTTACACATCCTGGAGTCTTGCCACCAACCATAGACCACAGTTCACACTGTAGACCACACTCTCTCCCACTCAGTTCAAAGTGGTGTGTATACACATATATTTTAAGAGGTGCTTAGATTACCCAAAATATTACACGGAACCGACTGGGATTCCCATGTTGCCCACCTCCCACACCTCCCATAACATCCCACACAAACATCTCCCACCAGCAGTGGATGAGGATTCCTATTCCTCCACATCCTATCCAACATTTAGTGTCTCCTGTTTTATTAATAGCTGCCATTCTGATGGGTGTAAGATGGTATCTCATTGTAGTTTTGATTTGCATTTCCCTGATAGAAAGTGATGTTGAGCATATTTTCATGTGCTTTTTAGCCATTTGTATTTCTTCCTTGGAGAAGTATCTTTTCAGGTCACTTGCCCATTTTTTATATGGGTTGTTTGTCCTTTTATTTTCGAGATGAAGGATTTCTTTATATATGCAGGATATTAGGCTCCTATCAGATATATGGTTGCCGAATATTTTTTCCCATTGGGTAGGTTGCCTTTTTATTTTCTTAATAACATCCTTAGACCTGCAGAAGTTTTTAATTTTGAGTAGATCCCATTTATCAATTTTTTCTCTTGCTGCTCGTGTTTTGGCTGTGAAGTTCATGAAACCATTTCCTATTACAAGGTCCTGTAGATGCTTCCCTACATTCTCTTCCAAGGTTTTTATGGTTTTGGCTCTTATATTTAGATCTTTGATCCATCTTGAGTTGATTTTTGTATAAGGTGTGAGATGGTATTCTTCTCTCATTCTTTTGGATATGGATATCCAGTTCTCCAAGCACCACTTGTTAAAGAGGCCACTCTCTCCCAACTGAGTGGGTTTCGTGGCCTTGTCAAATATCAGATGACTGTATATGTGAGAATCTATATCAGAACTCTCAATCCGGTTCCATTGGTCAGTAGGTCTATCCTTGTGCCAACACCACGCAGTTTTGATCACTGTAGCTTTGTAGTATGTTTTAAAGTCAGGTAATGTGATACCTCCAACTTCA
This sequence comes from Tolypeutes matacus, assembly GCA_026826555.1. Lineage (NCBI taxonomy): Eukaryota > Metazoa > Chordata > Mammalia > Cingulata > Chlamyphoridae > Tolypeutes > Tolypeutes matacus. The sequence continues at coordinate 13,290 of JAKSZT010032311.1, read as the reverse complement.
TTTTTCTTTTTCAATATATCTTTGGCAATTCGGGGCCTCTTGCCTCTCCAAATATATTTTGTGGTTAGTTTTTCCAGTTCCTTAAAAAATATATTGTTGACTTTTATTGGGATTGCATTAAATCTGTAGATTAGTTTGGGTAGGATAGACATCTTGATGATGTTTAGTCTTCCCATCCATGAACATGGAATATTTTTCCATTTATTTAAGTCTTCTTTGATTTCCTTTAACAGTGTTGTGTAGTTTTCTGTATATAAGTCCTTTACATCTTTAGTTAAATTTATTCCTAGGTATTTGATTCTTTTGTTTACTATTGTAAATGGTATTTTTTTCCTGATTTCCTCCTCAGTTTGCTGGTTATTGGTGTACAGAAATGCTACTGATTTTTGAGCATTGATCTTATAGCCTGCAACATTACTGAACTCCTTTATAATTTCTAGAAGCCTTGTTGTCGATTTCTCAGGGCTTTCTATGTATAGGATCATGTCATATGGAAATAATGAAATTTTTACTTCTTCTTTTCCA
>JAKSZT010032311.1:954-12665 GCA_026826555.1 Tolypeutes matacus | reverse complement strand
AATTTTGTTGATATTCTCGAAGAACCAGCTTTTGGTTTTGTTTATTGTTTCCAGTGCTTTCTTATTCTCTATTTCATTTAGTTCTGCTCTAATCTTGGTTATTTCCTGTTTAACTTCCTTTAGGTATAGTTTGTTGTTGTTTTTCCAATTCCTCCACGTGTGCAGTTAGGTCTTCAATTTTAGCTCTTTCTTCTTTTTTAATATATGAATTTATGGCTATGAACTTCCCTCTCAGGACTGCTTTCGCTGCATCCCATAGGTTTTGATATGTTGTGTTGTTGTTTTCATTAGTTTCAAAGTAGTTTCTGATTTCTTTTGAAATTTCCTCTTTGACCCACTGTTTGTCTAAGAGTGTGTTGTTTAACTTCCATATCCTTGTGCCTAACCTGTTTCTCTGGCCCTTAGTGATTTCCAACGGTCAGAGAAATTACTTTGTATAATCTCAATCTTTCTGAATGCATTGTGTGTTGTTTTTTGGCCTAGCATGTGGTCTATTTTGGAGTATGTTCCATGTGTACTGGAGGAGAATGTAAATCCCACTGTATTTGGGTGTAGTGTTCTGTATAGGTCTATTAAGTCCAAATCTTCTAATGTATTGTTGAGTGCCTTAGTTTCTTTATTAATTCTCTGCTTTGATGTTCTGTCTAATGATGATAGTGGTGTGTTGAAATCCCCTGCTATAATTGTAGAGGAATTTATTTCTCCTCTTAGTTTTTCCAGAGTTTGCCGCACGTCTTTTGAGGCAACTCGATTAGGTGCGTAAATGTTGATGATTGTTCTCTCTTCTTGAGAGATTACTCCTTTTACTAATAAGTAGTGTCCATCTTTGTCCCTTACAATAGTTTTGCATTTAAAGTCTATTTTGTCTGATATTAGAATAGCTACTCCTGCCCTTTTTTGGCTATTGTTAGCTTGTAAAATGATTTTTCAGCCATTCACTTTCAGCCTCCTTGAATCCCTGGGCCGAAGGTGGGTTTCTTGTAGACAGCATATAGATGGATCATATTTTCTTATCCATTCTGCCAATCTGTGTCTTTTGATTGGTGAATTTAATCCCTTAACATTCAGTGTTATTACTCGTAACGAATTTCTTACTTCAGTCATTTTTTCTTTGGGTTAATGTATGTCATATGTTGTTTTGTTTCTCTTTTTGAGTTTTCAGTTGTTTTTAAACTCTCCTCCAACTCTCTCTCCTTTGTTTTTTCCTTTCCACTTGTAGAGATTCCTTTAGTATTTCTTGAAGTGCTGGTTTCTTCTTGACATACTCTCTTAATTGCTGTTTATCTGTGAATATTTTGAACTCTCCATCATTTTTGAATGCCAATTTTGCTGGATAGAGAATTTGTGGCTGGAAATTTTTTTCCTTTAGTGTTTTGACTATGTCATACCACTGTATTCTTGCCTCCATGGTTTCAGCTGTGAAATCAGCACTTAATCTTATTGTGCTTCCTTGTATGTGATGGTTCTCTTTTCTCTTGCTGCCTTGAGTATTTTCTCTTTGTCTTGAGCATTGGACAATTTGACAAGTATGTGTCTTGGAGTTGGCCTGTTGGGATTTACACTATTTGGGGTGTGCTGTGCTACCTGGATCTGCACATCCATCTCTCTCAATAGAGTTGGGAAGTTTTCAGCCATAACTTCCTTCAACACTCCTTCTGTTCCCTTTCCCTTCTCTTCTCCTTCTGGGATGCCCATAAAGCGTATGTTTGTGCGTCTTGCATTATCGGTTAATTCCCTGAGACCATATTGGAGAAGAAAAAAGGAAGGGGGGAGGAAAATGGGAATAATAGCAATAGACCAGAAATTAACAGAGAGAAACCAAAGATCCACACAGGCAAGCAGTCAAACAGAGCTAAGGGGGGTCAATGATTCCCCTTGGGTCCACGTGGATCCTTCCTGCCTACTTGTGTTTATCAATGAATTTCCCCATAGGGTTCTATATGCAGGTCCTGAAGCAGCTTTTAGCTATTAAACTAAATTAAAAAGAATTTAGTTTTCATTTGTTGAGGTGACCTTATTATTTTTTTTAGCCAAATGCAGGACCCAAAATAATTCCTCCTCTAAACCAACCCACTTACGGAAGGGACCCTAGCTGGGCCCGTGGAAATTAATCAAGCACGTTCCACTTTCCGGACTCCCCAGGTTAGCTGAAGCTCTGATGTTAGTCAGTGAGGAGTGCTAAAGATGGCGGATTCCACCCCTTCTGGCGCCGAGCTCCAGCGTCACCGGGCTGCTCAGTAAATCAGTTTGAGTGCAGATTCGCGTCTGCTCTCAGCCTAATGCTGCTTCAGGTCGGCTTATCTACTCCCCAAAGCTATGGGGTGGTGCAGGCAGCCAGATCAATGTCTAAAAATATAAAATACCCTTCCCTGTCTTCCAACCGAACCCTCCCTTTTTTGGGAAGTGTCCCTTCCTCCTGGCTCTGCAGCGGCCCGGCTCTTATCCCTGGGTGGCTAGGGAAATCAGCTGCATTTCCCGACCAAAATCCCCCCTCCGGTTCAGCGGGTGCTGATTAGCTCGTTTGCTCTGTTCACACAATGTCCAAGGGGCGCCAGGCAGCCAGATCCCCAGAAAATAAAACTTTTTCTCCCCCCGCCCGCTGCTCAAAATGGCCGTTTTATTATTTTTTTTCCCTAACCGCGGGGCTCAGCCGCCTGTGCCCACCTCCACCGGCAGCCTCAAAACTCACGAATCTCCACCGTTCGGTCCTCGCCACTGATCCGCGCAGATAACTGTCCCTAGCCTCTCACTCCATGCGTGCACAGCACAGACCCCCGGGCAGAACCCCGTCCCCAATCCGCCTTGCTCTGGGAGCTTGTAGTGTGCACCCTCCTACACTAACGTCATCTTGGCCCTAACCTCTATATTTTCTATTGACTAAATTTAAAAATAAATTTATGGACTTACACAGATGTTTGTGTGGGATGTGATGGGAGTTGTGGGAGGTGGGCAACATGGGAATCCCAGTGGGTTCCATGTAATATTTTGGGTATCTAAGCACCTCTTAAAATATATTTATATATATACATAAATAACATTTTTGTAAGCAAATGCACATATATGCATATACATTTATATATCATTTTGCAAATGTTGGTATGTATTGTGAAAATTTTGATTTTTACCCACAATAAAATAATAGTCCCTGTCAAAATAGGATGACCCACTGATGTTTTTTTTTTTTTTTTTTTTTTAATTGATGACTACCCTTGTCCTTGCTCTTGTAAATGAGACTTGGCCTGCAGTTGTGGGGTGCCTAAGGGTTGCCACCTGGGAGCCTCCTTGTTGCTCAAATGTGGCCTCTCTCTAAGCCAAACTGAGCATATGATTGTATTACCTTCCCCCCAACGTGGGACATGACTCCCGGGGATGAGCCTCCCTGGCAACGAGGGATTAATACCAAGTGCCAACTGGCAGCTTTGTGCAGTGGCAGTATCGTAGCCAATGAGGTTTATCCGAGGCACGATTATTGCTAATTGAAAACTTTTCCCAAGTGCCAACTGGCAACACAACTGGAAAAAGACCTTGAATAAAAGGGGGAAATGGTAAAGACAAATGAGTTTAAGTGGCTAAGAGACTTCAAAGAGAGTCGGGAGGTCATCCCAGAGGTAACTCTTATGCACACCTCAGTAGGAGCTCATAAAACATCTAAGTGCCTATCACCCCACTCAGTGGGGTTCCTGAGAGCTCCAGAGACACCCTGTTCCTATATAAGGGGCGATAGCCCCAGAGACTGATGCCTTATCAGTGGGTTCTATTTTGGAATCTGTGCTCCTGAGAGTGACAGAATTAGACTCAAATAAGTCCTCCATGCACATGGTTCACCAGTCCCTTCTATTCAAACCTACATGTGATGCTGGAGTTTCTTAGGTATACTTCCAGAGACTGGAGCCTCCTGCCTACCTATGTGCCAGGTGTGCATGAAATCTAGGTGGAGCTGCAACTCCTACCCTACAGCTCAATGGACTCATCCAAGTCACCTGGTGAGGAGACAACGATGGGAAATGGCCATCCCAGGGAATGGAGAGGGCCTGCATCTGCAGGCAGGATCATCCCACCCACCATATCCATGGGATATAATTCCTCTCTCACTTGGAGTTGGAGTGGACATCACCATCCCAGTCGCCTCTGGATTGGGGGAAGAACTATGGACTAGAGTGGACTTGATGGTATTCTCTTGCTCACATATGGTGATTCTTGCAATGCAAAAATTATAACAATGAGGTGGAGCCAGTGGCCACTTGACAGTTTTTGGGTAGGGAGGGGATGAGCAGTTGAAATACAGGGGCTTCTTTGGGAGTTGGAGGTTGTCCTGAGTACTGTTGTGGCAATGGATGTAGGCCATTTTGGATCAGCACACACCACTCAGAGCTGAGTGGGAGAGAGTGTGGTCTACAGTGTGAACTGTGGTCTGTGGTTGGTGGCGGGGCTCCAGGATGTGTAAGTTCATTGAGGTTGGTGGGCCACACTGTGGGAGATGTTTGTGTGGGATGTGGTGGGAGGTGTGGGAGGTGGGCAACATGGGAATCCCAGTGGGTTCTGTGTAATATTTTAGGTAATCTAAGCACCTCTTAAAATATATGTATATATATATATAAATAACATTTTTGTAAGCAAATACACATATATGCATATATATTTATATATCATTTTGCAAATGTTTGTATGTATTGTGAGAATTTTGATTTTTACCCATAATAAAAAAAAAAAAGAAGAAGAAAAAAAAAAAGCCTTATGATGGGAAGCGGCTGTGGCTCAATCAGTAGGGCTCCCATTTACCATAAGGGAGGTCCCGGGTTTGGTTCCCGGGGCCTCCTGGTGAAGGCAAGCCCACCCGCACGGCGTGGTTAGCTGACCCAGCAAGCACAAGCAGCAAGGGGGGGATAAATGAATAAATAAATAAAATCTTTAAAAAAAAAAAAAGCCTTATGAAAGTCTATGAAGGACAGTATATACTGATAAAGTCAAATCAAGAACACCCATAGAACTCATATATATGCCCCTAAGAGCAGTGGAATATATGCAACATATATTGACAGATTTGAAAAGAGAATTAGTTCTGTAGTAATAGTAGGATTCTTCAATACACCAATTTGAATAATGGATTGAACATCTGGACAGAAGATCAATAAGGAGATAGGACATTTAAATGATAAAATAAAGCAAGTAGACCTGAAAACATATATAGAACACTTCACCCAAAAGCAGCAGAATGCACATTCCTCTGTAGAGCAGATAGGTCATTCTCTACAATCAACAATATGTCAGCTCATAAAACAAGGACCAGTAAAATTTTAAATATTGAAATTATTCAATATAATTTCACCAACCACAATGGAGTGAACCTAGAAATCAATAACAAAGGAAGAAATGGAAGAGTCACAGACAAATTAAAATAAACAAGACTCTCTCTCATCTGCGTGGTTTCTGATGAGTAATCAACAGTCTAGTGTGAAAATTTGTCTTGTAATCGATCTATTGGAGGTTCTTCTGTTTGGAGTATATCACCCTTCTTGAACATGTATATTTATGTCTTTCATAAGAGTTTTAATTAGAGGAACGTTATTTCCTCAAATATTCTTTCTTCTTTTCCCTCATCTTTTTCTTTTCAGGCATCAATGATGCATGTTTGTACACTTCATGCTGTCCCTAAAATCCCTGAGACACCTTTAAAGTTTTCTATTCTTTTCTCTATCTGTACTTCTGTCTGTGAGATTTGGATAGTCTTGTCTTTTAGCTCACTGATTTTTTCTTCTATTTGTTCAGAAAATATACTTCTGGTGTATTTTTAAGCTCTTCTATTGTGCCTTCATCCCCATATTTTTTTTCTTTTTCTTTTTATATTTTGAAATTATTCTTTATGCTCACATGTTGTCTTTTTATTGTTATTTAGCCATTTGAGTTAAAAAGTGTTCCCTTCTCTCCAATTTTTTTGAAAGACTTTGAGCAACATTGGTGATTATTCTTTTTGGAATATTTGGTAAAATTCACCAGTGAAGACATCTGGTTGGGCTTTTCATTGTTGAGAGTTTTTCAATTAGTAATTCAATCTTGTTACTTGCTGTTGGTCTGTTGAGATCTTCTGTTTCTTCCTGAGTCAATGTAATTAGTTTCTTTCTGTAATTATTTTGATTTCAAGTAGTTTATCTAATTTATTGTTGTACAATTGGTGTATCCTTCTTATAATCCTATTCTCTTTCTTCAGATTAGACAGCAATGTCCTCATTCGTCTTTTAGTTTTCCGCATCTCTGCTTTTTTCATTGTCATTCTAAATAAAGTTTTATCAAATTTATTGATCTTTTAAAAAACAAACTTTGTTTTCATTTATTTTCTCTATTTTTTGTCATCTCTATTTCATTTGTGCCCTGTGTAAACTCTGTTATAACCTTCCTTATGCTTGATTAGTGAAAGTTTTTCTTCTTTTCCTAGTACCCCCTATTGCTTTGTTAAGTTTCTGATTTGAGAACATTCTTGCTTTTTAATGTACCCACTTAGAGCTAAAAATTTACCTCTCAGCTTTTGCTGCATCCCATGAGTTTTGGTATGTTGTATTTTCATTTTCAATTTCCTCAAAATATATCCTCATTTTCTAGTGATTTCTTTCTTGACTCATTGGTTTTACAAATTTGTACACTGAAAAAATAGGGGATTCCCATATACCCCTCTTACTGCCTCACTTCCCCCATTAACAACATCTTTAATTAGTGTGGTACATTTGTTACAATTTATGAACAAATATTGAAGCATTGCTACTAACTATGTGAATGGTTTACTTTATGGCTTACACTTTGAACCACACAATTTTATAATTTTTGACAAAATGTATATTGGCCTGTTATTTATCATTGCAATATGATGCAGAACAATTCTAATGTGCACAAAATGCCCCATGTTACACCTATTCTTCACACTCCCTCTTCTTAGAAACTCTGGTGACCACTGTCTTTATATCATTGTTACAAGTTCTTTTATTACTAGAATAATAATAAATCTACTTTAGTCCACAGTTGCATTCCCTCCTTATGTTTGTTCATTCCTTTATCTTGAGGATTTTGGTATGGTGATGCCCACTTTGCTTCTGATTTAGAGGGTGCTTAGATTGCATCAGGCAGATGGATGGAGTGGTCTTGCTTGCAGTTGTAGATACTCTCTGTTTTTTGGGATAGGCATTGACCATGATTATCCTTTTTTTAAAAAAAACAATTTATTGAAGTATATCATTCATATATGAACATACATAAACTAAAAGTGTTCAGTAAATATCATGAACTTACAAAACAAACATGCATAACATCATACAGGGCTTGCACACCCCCCCCAAACATCCTGCATTGTTTTAAAACATTTGTTAACAAATCACAAAAGAGCATCATCAAAGTATTACTACTAACTATGGTCTGTATCTTCCTCCCCTATACATTTTTTTAAGGATTTATTTATTTATTTACTTTTTTCCATTTTAACCCCATCCCCCCCCCGTTTTTTGCTGTTTCTGTGTCCATTCAGTGCACAACTCTCTGTGTCCATTTCCTGCCCTTTATTCTCATCATTCTCCTCCTGTCTTCACTGGGATTTGATCCTTGGAATCTGATTTGAGAGAGAGGCATCCTACCACCTGTGCCACCTTAGTTCCTGGTTTTTTGGTGTGTCTCATCTTGGCTCTAACATGTGTCATTCTCCTGTTACATCATCATCTTGCTGCATGGCTCACAATGCCTGGTAGCACACCCATGCACAGGGCCTGGTGGCTCACACTTGTGGATCCTGGCAGTGCACCCACACACAGGGCCTGATGGCCTACCCACAGATGGGGCCTGATGGCTCACCCACTCGTGGGGTCTGGCAGTGCACCCACACATGTGGCCTGATGACTCATTTGCTCAAAGGGCCTTGTGGCTCACCTGCACACAGGTTCTGATGGTGCACCCACAGACAGGGCCTGACAGCACAACTGCATTTGGAGCCTGGTGGCACACCCGTGCATGGGGCATGATGACCCACATTTTTTCTATATTTTTCTTTTTTTTAAATGTTTTCTGAGAGGTCCTGGGGATTGAATCCATGTCCCTCCATATGACTGATGCATGCCCAACCACCTGAGCCACATCTGTCCCCCTGCTATTTCTGTTAAGGTAGACCAAAGAAACTCAAAGTTACAGTCTTTTCCTATACAGGATGGTCATATAATAAATCAGGCTTAGTTTATCACCAGCATACTAAAACCAGACCTAGGGAGAAAAACTAGATCTGGGGATACATGCATGGTGAATGTTTAGCCTACCCTGATTGTCACAAAATCAGGTCCGCAAGAGTATTTACATCATGATTATCTTTTTGTTACTTGTCCTGGGCAAGTCTGATGAACTGAAGAGTAGATGTTGGCTGCAACTCTACTGAGATTCAGGGCTCACCTAACATAATAACAGCTGGAAGATTTAAGACTCTGGAACATATATTTAATTAATATAATGCTAATTATAGGTTCAAATAGAAGGAGCAGAAGAGCCATGTGTAGGAAAATTATAAATGAGTAATTTATTGGGGAGATCAGTTATCATATATTTAAAGGTACTAGAGGATATCAACTTCCTGGTGTAACTGCCCTGTCTATATTGTCTAGATTTCTCTAGAACCCTCAGGAGTACCACTGCTTGAGGTATTGTTTAGTGTGGCAGTCAGTGAGATCATTCTGAGACATGCATAAGGTTAACCTCAGAATGACCTCCTGACTCACTTTGAAATCTCTTAACCATAAAAATACATTTGTATTTAATATTTCCCCCTTTGGGCCAAGATCTTTTTCCAAATGCATTGCTAGTTGGTTCTTAGTTATAATCCCTCAGTACCAGGGAAGCCCATCCCAGGGAGTTATGTCCCATGCCTGGGGGAAGGCATTGAGCTTATATAATAAGCTAGCTTAGAGACAGGCCACATTTGAGAAACAAGGAAGTTTTGAGGAGGTAACTCTTACACCATATATTAGTAGGCTAAATTTCAGTTTTACAAGAATAAAGTTCATGAGTACAAGCATTAATATCAAGGGCCTCAAATATTGTTCTGTCCTCTTTCACTAGGCATTGCCTATGTACTCTAGAGATTCTTGTCACCCAGAAAATGTACCTGGACACCCCAGGATGGGAGTTTAATATTTTGTTGGTTATTGTGTGGGTCTCCACTTACTAAGACAACACCCCAGGACCACATGAACACATTTATATTCCAATGAGGCATGCCCATTATGGCACCAACTAGGTGGCAATACCTTGCAGGGCTGGAACAATATTCTCCAAGAGGTGGTGTATGCTCTAAATCAGCATCCAATCTATGGTGCTCTTTCTCCCATAGCCAGGATTCATGGGTCCAGGAATCAAGGGGTGGAAATGGGTGTGGCATCACTCACTATTACCCCCAGTGACCCACTAGGGAAACTTTTGCTTCCTGTCCCTGCAACCTTAAGCTTTGCTGGTCTAGAGGTCTTGGTCCAAAAAGGAGGAGTGCTGCCACCAGGAAACCCAACAATGATTCCTTTAATTGGAAGTTAAGACTGCCACCTGGTTGGGCTCCGCTTACCTCTGAATCATCAGGCAAAGAAGGGAGTTACTGTACTGGCTGGATGCTTGATCCTGACTATCAAGGGGAAATAAGACTGCATCTACATAATGAAGATAAAGAAGAGGTTGCCTGGAATAAAGGATATCCTCTAGGGCATCTTCTAGTACTGCCCTGTCCTGTGGCTAAAGTCAATGGAAAATTACAACAACCCAATCAAAGCAGGATTAACAATGGCCCAGAAACTTCAGGAATGAACGATGGGGTCACTCCAACAGGCAAAGAACCACGGTGAGCTGAAATGCTTGCTGAGTGTAATGGGAACATGAAATGGGTAGTGGAAGAAGGTAGTAATAAATATTAACTTCATCCATGTGACCAGTTACAAAAACATTATGAGTATGATTGTATATGTACACAAAACAAATTTCTTTGTTTCTTCCTTAATTTTCCCCCTTATCATATAACAAGTTTACTAGTTTCATGTCATAACATTTAAGGATGTCAAGTTTAAGAGTGACTATTACCCAAGGGCTTACACCCTATTCTATAGGGAATTAATGCATTTCTGGTTCTATGAAAGAGAGTTGAACATTGTTAGGCAGAAAAGTAAAATAATATAAATAAATAAATATATATATTCATGCCTGTTATTGTTTTCACTTACAGACTAAGTATGGTTTAAGGTAATGTGTATGGTTGCTGAATTCACAAAGGGTGGACTGTGATGTTTAGGCTAATGTGTCAACTCGGCCAGGTAATTGTGCCCAGTTGTTTGGTCAAGCAAGCATTGAACTAATAGCAATTCAAGGACCAAAGACATTTATGAGCTTCAGTCATCAGTGAGTTTACTGCATAGATGGCTGATTATGTCTGCATCAACTAGGGAGATTGCCATCAGCAATGAGTGATGCTTTATTCAATCAGTTGAATGCCTTAAAAGGGGAAGTGATATCAGCATTCAGAGAGTATTTCCCAGCTCATCTTTGGACTGCCAACATCTCCTGGAAACTCATCTAGGACCTTCCTTGGACTTTCATCAGAGCTCCTGATTTGCAGACTGCCTGTGGAACCTGGACTTGTGCACCCCCATGGTCACATGAGACATTCTTATAAAATTTCATACTATTTACAGATATATCTTCTTGATTCTGTTTCCCTAGAGAACCCTGATTAATACAGGAACTATACCATAGCTGGATTTGGAAGCTCCATTTCCCCTTTTTTTTTTTTTTTTTTTGTGTGTGTGTGTGTGGGTGAGATTTTATTTTATTTTATTTTATTTTATTATTTTATTTTATTTTATTATTTTTATTTTTTTTATTATGGGTAAAAATCAAAATTCTCACAATACATACAAACATTTGCAAAATGATATATAAATATATATGCATATATGTGTATTTGCTTACAAAAAAGGTTATTTAGATATATATATATACACATATATTTTAAGAGGTGCTTAGATTACCTAAAATATTACACAGAACCCACTGGGATTCCCATGTTGCCCACCTCTGACACCTCCCACCACATCCAACACAAACATCTCCCACAGTATGGCCCACCAACCTCAATGAACTTACACATCCTGGAGCCTTGCCACCAACCATAGACCACAGTTCACACTGTAGACCACACTCTCTTCCACTCAGTTCTGAGTGGTGTGTGCTGATTTAAAATGGCCTACATCCATTGCCACAACAGTACTCAGGACAACCTCCAACTCCCAAAGAAGCCCCTGTATTTCAACTGCTCATCCCCTCCCTACCCAAAAACTGTCAAGTGGCAACTGGCTCCACCTCATTGCTATAATTTCTTGTATTGCAAGAATCACCATATGTGAGCAAGAGAATACCATCAAGTCCACTCTAGTCCATAGTTCTTCCCCCAATCCAGAGGCGACTGGGATGGTGATGTCCACTCCAACTCCAAGTGAGACAGGGCTTATATCCCATGGATATGGTGGGTGGGATGATCCTGCCTGCAGATGCAGGCCCTCTCCATTCCCTGGGATGGCCATTGCCCATCGTTGTCTCCTCACCAGGTGACTTGGATGAGTCCATTGAGCTGTATGGTAGGAGTTGCAGCTCCACCTAGATTTCATGCACACCTGGCACATAGGTAGGTGGGAGGCTCCAGTCTCTGGAAGTATACCTAA
>JAKSZT010032308.1:0-15356 GCA_026826555.1 Tolypeutes matacus | reverse complement strand
TATGTATTGTGAGAATTTTGATTTTTACCCATAATAAAAAAAAAATTAAAAAAAATAAAAAAAAATAAAACACATATGCAATAATTATCAATATGAAAACATTACATAATATCAGTTAGGAAGGGGATTGATTTTTTGACTGTCAATTTGAGGAGTTGCTTGAATTAGCTATAAAACCAGGAATAATCAATTATTTTGATTTGGGAATAAATGTATTATCATAAACTAGGTCCCATTTCATTATATTATTCTTTAAAACAGTATAGTACCAATGTTTTAAAATTTCAATTGTTAATACAATTCATGTCATGAAATAAAAACATACTGTTGTTTAGTAGAGGTTATACTATTACAGCAAGACAGTTTTGTCCTATAATGAGAAAACCCATCTTAGCATTACTGTTCAATGATTCAACCCATGTTCTGGTGGGCAGATGAATATGTACTAACAGTATGATTCGATGCAAGTCATCGAAGCATTCATATTCAGTGTCTTAATATTTTACATTTCTTTTTACCATATTATGTAAATAATAAATTAATGCAACAAATGATTGTCTATTTTATACCATTCACTCTTGTAAGCCCTGGAATATATCACTAAACAAGGCAAAAATTTTGCACTGATCCACAACTTCATGTTAGAAATTTTAATTAAATTAGCTTACAAAGAATGTTTGAAGATGATACACAATACTGTAGGAAGATAAAGAGTAAAGTATGCTTTATCAGAATTTCCGTGGTGGGTCATATAATTTTAAATTTGGTGATCAGGGAAGACTTCATACAGCTGTTGATAAAGCAGCAAATATCTTATCTGGAGGTGAAAATTCCAGGCAGTGGAAACCAATGCCATAGGCTGAGATGGAAGCATGCTGAGTGTGTTTCAGGAATTACAAGGAAGCTAGTGTGGCTCAGGAGAGTGATTGAGAGGACAGTCAGACAAGTCAGGGAAGGACCAGGTGGTGCAGGACCCTGTAGGGAAGCCACTGAAGAGTGATGCTTTCTCTCTGAATTTCGTAAGAAATCACCAAAATATTGCAAATGGAGGAAAAACAAGATTGGACTAATGTTTTAAAGGGATCACTCTGTATGCACTGATGAGAATAAATGACAGAGGGCTAAGGATTGAAGTGGGAAAAGCAGTAAGGAAACTTTGTGATTATTCAATGAAAGGTGATGGTATATTGGATAATGATGAAAGTACTAAAGGCTGTGGGAAATGGATAAATCTCAGTATATTTTGAAGGTAGAGTTGGCAGGATTTTCTGTTATATTAGATATGAAATGTACTATGGGTTACATTGGGGTCTCCAAAAAAGATATTTATCAGTCAGAGTTTTCCAAGGAAATAGAACCAAGAGGATATATGTATGTGTGTACCACACACACACTCACACACACACACACAGCATTCAATACCTCAGTTGTCACTTGGTTTCCTCTGCTCTCCCTGTCTGTGTCCAAATTCCCTCTTCATATAAAAACAACATGCATATGGAAGAAATGGACCACCCTAATCTAGTTTGGCATTTTCTTATCTAATAAGATCCTATTTCCAAATAGGGTCTTATTCATGGGAATGGGGATTTGGTCTTGAACGTATCTGTTGTGGCTTGACTTGTATCCCCCCCAAATGGTATGTTGAAATTATTAATTCTTAATAAAGTCAGAATGTGACATTATTTGGAAATAGGGCTATTACAAATGCATTTGGGCAAGCTAAAATGAGGGCATTCTAGAGTAGGGTGGACCTTAATCCAATATGACAGGTGTCCTTAAAAGGAGGTGATAATTGTACACAGACAAAACACGGGGAGAATGTCAGGTTATGACTGATGCAAAGTGTGCTGTGGATTGCCAGCAAAACTCCAGCTGAAACCAGGAGAAAGGCATGGAATAATTCTTCCTACAGACTTCAAAGGAAGCGTGCCCCTGGTGATAACTTGATTTTAGACTTCCAACCTCCAGAACTGAGACAATACATTTCTGTTGTTTTAATCCATCCAGTTTGTGGGACTTTGTTACAGCAGCCTTAAAAAAAAAGAAATAAAATAAAACTAATACAAAGCATCAGAGAAAGAGAAAATTTATTAATGTTCCAAGATTTTGAATCTCAAGGACTGGCATAAAGAAGATGCCATTAACATTGATGGAGAAAGCTGAAGGTGAGGCAGAAGTAGAGAAGATGGATGAGGGACATGTTGATGTTGTGATGAATGTTAAATATCCAATTGTTGATGGCAGTTAAGCAGAAGGATTTACAAATACAGATGTTCAGGAAAGGTCTAGGCTAGAGATAGGCATTTGGCATCAGGAAGTATATGAATGGAATTTAATCAAATCCATGAGCCAACACAAATAGGAAACAAATAGGAAGTCAGCTTAGAAAAAGAGAAGATATCCATTTTCTGAGATCATTGGTTTCTCCAGTGTTAGTGATGGAGGAAAAAGAAGAAAACAGCAGTGGAGACAGGATTGATAAGTAAAGTGGGAGATAAGGCATGGTTGACTGTTGCCATAGGAAAAGAGAAGGAAGGTTTTCCAGGACAACAGGATTCTCAGCATTGTCAGATGTTACAGAAAAGTCATTTAGGATGAACTCTGTTAACTGACATTTCATCAATGTGAGATCATGGCAATAATGACACATGTAGTTTTGGTTGGGGGTATGACTCTATTGAATTTAAGAGAGAATGAGAATGGAAAGAAATAGGAGACAGACCTTATCAAAAGCCATTTCAAGGACTTTAGTTGTAAAGGGAGTAATAAATGTGCTAGCATAGGAATGATATATAAAGACATATGTTAAATGGGCCTAATGTAATTCTATGGCTTATATATCTAATCTTCACTATTTATTGCTTCAAGAAAATGGGAAAATCACATAAACTCTTTGACACTGAAATCCAGATCGGCTCAGCTGGGCTTTCTGCTTAGGCACTCACCAGACCACATTCAAGGTGTTGGCCAGGTTGAGCTCTTTTCTGAAAGTTCTAAGAAAGAGTCAACCTCCAATCTCATTCAGGTTGTTGGCAGAATGCAGTTCCTTTAAGTTGTAGGACAGAGATCCCTGTTTCCTTGCTTAATATCAGTTCAGGGCGATTTAGAGCTCCCTTGAGGTTACTTGCATTCTTCATTCCATGCCTCCTCCATCTTCAAGGCTATCAATGGCAAATTGAATGTGAATCTCTCTGAATTTCCCTTCTGCTCCCAGTCCTCCATACAGAGAAAACTTTTTGAATTTAATGGACTCCTTTGATTAGATTAGACCCACTCAGATAATCTTCCTTCTATCAGATACTACAACAAAATCATGAGAATAGCACTAGGGTATGGTGGTTATGGGGTCCATTGTGGAATTCTGCCAACCAAAATAGCATAACTTTGAAAATAGTTGATTTTATATTAATGTGGTTTTCCTGCAGGTTTTGAGGGAAAAAACTGCCACCATTTTAAATGCAGACAATCCCTCCAAGTGCATACAAGTGCTTTGGATATAAATGAAAGGAATGCAAATGGTTATATACATGATTTATTGTATCATAAGAATAGTTATGTATTTATTGGGCCATAATAAGTCCTGAATGATGGAACATGCAGACATAATAAGGGAATATACCAGAAGGTGATAAAGAATATGCTCAGGGACCTACAAGGTAAAATCAATAGTTTGCTTTCTTTGGGTTATTAGGGAGATATGCATGAGAAACTATGTGATCATTTCCTCATTGTCACAGTTTCCTGAGTTTTTACTGTTTTTTTTTCTGTGTTACAAAATTTTCCCATAGTTGATATAAAGCTGGATCCTGCCATGGCTCATCCTAGCCTCCTCTTGACTGCTGACCTGTGCAGTGTGCAGGATGGAGAACTGTGGAAAGAGGTCCCCAACAACCCTGAGCGCTTTGACACATGGCCCTGTATCCTGGGTTTGCAGAACTTCTCCTCAGGGAGGCATTACTGGGAGGTCTCAGTGGGAGAAACAGCAGAGTGGGGATTAGGTGTTTGTGAAGACACAGTCCCAAGGAAAGGGGAAATCACACCATCTCCTGAGAATGG
Source organism: Tolypeutes matacus (assembly GCA_026826555.1). Classification (NCBI taxonomy): domain Eukaryota; kingdom Metazoa; phylum Chordata; class Mammalia; order Cingulata; family Chlamyphoridae; genus Tolypeutes; species Tolypeutes matacus. Next base: position 11,297 of record JAKSZT010032308.1, on the reverse strand, counting down.
AGTCTGGGCCTTGTGGTTACTGAAAGGAAATGAGTACATGGTTCTTACCTCACCATCTGTTCCAGTCCTCCAGCTGGAACGACCCTGCTGCATTGGGATTTTCTTGGAATATGATGCTGGTGAAATTTCATTTTACAATGTCACACATGGGACTTATATCTATACATTTAATCAACTGTTCTCTCGTGTTCTCCGACCTTATTTTTTCATCTGTGACATGATTCCTATTATCTTGTCACCTATGATGGAAGCAGAGTCAGAAAACTGGGCATCCATGAGTCATCTTGACCCTACATCTGATTTTAGACACATTAATTCCTGAAACTCTGTTCTCAAGATACACCCCATGCCAAGAAATGGCTCCTGGAGTAAAGAGAAGGGTGCAAATATATAAGCCTCAAAGGATGCCCCCATTTAGGTAGTACTTAATTGTTTATATGGAAATTTCCCCATAGGGACAAGAGAGAAAATATAAATATTTGTACTTTGAGATGCATTGTGGAGTATTATAATTTTAGAAATGAAAGAATTTCATCAAACTCTATTTCTAGATGACTCTACAAACTTTCTTGATGAGTATTTCTTCAAATTAATGGACCTTGTATTAAAAATATTTCTATACATTAACTGTAATTTCTCTTTCCTTTCAATATCCTTTCACTCCATGTCTTCCATATATTAAGAATGAGAAATGGCAATTCTTAAATTGGTTCAGAGCAATTGAATATTTATGTTGGTTCTACTACATTCCAGCAACAAATTCATAATTCTATTTCTTCTCTTTCATCTCTTCTCCTTCATAAGTCTTCCTCCTCCCTCTCCCCTCCAGCTCTTCCTACTTCTTCTCCTTATTGTCCTTTGCCTTCTCATTCTTGTGCTTCTCCCTCTCCTTCTTCTTCCTCTCCTCCTTCTTCCTCTCTTTCTCTCTCTTGCTTTCTCCCTCTTGCTTTCCTGTTTTTAACATTTTTATGCTTTTGAACCTTCCATTTTCTTCTGTATTAATGTATCCAGAAATTCTCTTTTGCATATTAAAATTTCCAATCACTATATTTATTTACTTTAAATTCTCCATATTCTGGAACTGTTTTTTGAGGATTATGGGAGCCATTCCTCTAACTCTAATATCACTGTTTCACAGTCCTTACCTGTTTGGGATATTAACTTTTACCAATTATTTTTGATGCATTTTTATAGTATAAATTATCAGAATTTTGACTCAATATAGCTGTGTTCTTCTGACCAAGAAATTTATTAAAAGAGATCTCAAACAAAATCTCTTTCATAATGAGCTACTTGTTAGAGTTACTATATGTGGAACAATGATACTGCTCTCACAGGGCTGTGGAAAAAGCAATGTGATTAAAGTAAATTCAATTTCACTATTTAAATGCAATTTAAAGATGATGATTATAATGATGATGATGATGATGATGATGATGAAAGGATAATTTTGGACTTGTTTTTATAGTTTATTCTGTAGCTTCCAAGCAAAACGTTTTAATGTCGTAGCAGGCTACATTTGCTGTCATCTTTCTCTGTATCTATGCACAATACATAATTGAATACTCCAACTCTCCTAAATGCTAGGCAAAAATTAATTACTGGCAAAATTAGTTAATCATCCTGATAATAATTTGTTAGAAAGTTTATTCTTCTTCTTTAACTTGAACTTTAGGGCAAGAATTTTTCTCTTCCAGGGAGCTTTCTTTGATTGACATCTTTCATTTCCTTCCAACCATATTTTTAACATACATTTATTACTTGACATTTTAAGTGTCTGATCATGAGCAAACAATTCCCCTCTCTGTCTCTTAGTATTGCCATTTGAAAACAGTGGTTTTAATAATGTTTTCTTACATTCCTCTTGTTGGTATTTTACAGATCATACAAACCCTCAGCGTCTTCTATGCATAAACAGGGTAGGGAAGAGCTTCATGCACTGGGTCTCAGCTCACACCACTCTGTCACCAGAATTAAAATTGGGGCAGGTAAATTAGTATGAATCCTGGCTTTGGTGGAAGGGCACACAGGAGTCCTGACAGAGAACATCAGAGGAAAATCTCAGAGCAATAGACTCCTTTCTTCATGGGATCAGAAGGGAAGCAGCATGTTGAAGAGATGCTGTCCATTCATCAGAGACAAGGGTGCCTGCCAGGCAGGAGGGGACTAATTTGCATGTCTTCTATCCTTTACATGGGATGAACAGGTATTTCTCCCTACAGTCTAACCTCATGCATTTTATCAAGGTTTATGTCAGTCACTGATTTCTTCCTTCATCCCATGTACTCTAAGCTTCTCAAAGCTTTCTGCATCTCCTATTATGACCTCTTTTCCCTTCCTTCCAAACTCTTAAAAGCCTTCCACTATTCCCTATGTGATTCTTTTTCCTTATGAACAAAATCCTCTAAATCCTCACCTATTTTCTGACTTTCCCTTTACCTTTTTCCTCTAACCTTTCTCTAGAATGCCAGACTTACATATTCAACCGTTCACTTGACCTCTAAGTAGGTATTTTAAATTCAAAATACCTAAATCTTAGACCCAAATTTCTCCCCGTTTCCCTTCCATGCAAAATCAGCCATACACTTTTCCATCTCCATGGATGACAACTCCATTTTTTCAGTTATGAGGACAAAATTAAGGTAGACTCTTCTCTTGATTTGACCAGTGCACACCAAAATTCCACCAGCAAATCTGTTGGCTCTACCTTCCACATATATACAGAGTTTAGCCAGTCTGAACAACTCCACTGTTATAGCCTTTGTCTGAGCATCCTCCTCTCCCTCTGGATTACTAATTATTTTCCCATAAGTCCTCCTGTACCTCCCCACCCATTTTAAGTTCTGCATCTGGACCAACTCTTTTAGCCAGCCATGCCACTTATCTGGGCTACATCCTGCAGTGACTTCTTATTAAACCTAGAGTTAAAGCCAACATCTTCATAATGAACTCTAAAACCTTAGAGGATGTGGCCCCCTTGATTCCATCTGCCTCCACTTGCTTCTTTTTGTGTTCTGGCTTTCTGGCTGGGTTTACACCATCACACACATCTTTAACACAGGGCTTCCTCCAGCTGTGCCCACTGCCTGCATTTATCTCTTCCCAGAGGCCCGCTTGACTCTTTCTCTTTACTAGTGCTCAAATCTCAGCTTCTTACTGAGCATTGCTCATTTAATACAGCGACCCACTCTTCCCCAGAACCCATCTTCTCAATCCCTTCATTGAGTTCAATAGAGGTTGTTAATTTTTTTGGTAAATTACTTATCAGCATGAAATACATTATCTAACTTTCTCATTTATAAGTGTTTTTTGCCTTTTCTTGGTAGCATCCCAGCACCATGAGTGTGGGGATCTTGTCTGTATTTTCCTGGACAAAGAAAACCTAAAATAATGCTTTATGCATGGTTGTCACTCAATGCCTATGTGCTAAATGAATAAATGATTGACTATCTGGAGGGCAGAATTAAATGAAGAACCTGAAAATGTTTTGTGAATTGTAAATATTATAGTGATGTTGTTGTTGTCATTATTGTTATTTATAACTAGAAAACACTGATTAATAAATCTTAATGTTAAGTTTAAATGAGTAAAATCAATTTTTATGTATAGAGAAAATTTTAACAGAAAGCCTTGTTTGTGGAGATGATGGATTCCCATGACACAATAATTTGGTGGGACCAGGAGCCTCCTATAGTCTGAAATTTGGGTAACATCTCAGTGACACTTTTGAATTATGTATTTCCTTATATTCCATATGCCACATCTAAAAACATGATAATTCCTTGGGGTTTGGGAAATGTTCTGTAAACTTATAGATACCACAGGCTTTATTTTTAAAATAACTCTTTCATGTTTGTGCACCCATCTTCATCTAACTTGTCCAGTAGAGTTAACTTCTCTATAAATTGGATCTGTTCTCCTCCCCTTTACATATGCATTCCTCTCTTGAAAAGTCCACATTTTTATTATTCATTGGACGTTTTTCAGTTCAAATCATGCAGGTCATTGTTTTTTGTTTGTTTGTTTTTATTTATCAGAAAATTCATACTGAAGAGATATCATATATATGTGGGAAAGCTTTAATTCAAATGTCAAATCTAAGATATAAGAGGTTTCCTACTGCAAAGAAACCCTGTGCATGATAGGTATGTGAAAAAGACTTTTGGTACAAATCATATGTCACAGAACATGAAAAAATTCATAGTGGACAAAAACAAAATGAATGTAAAGAATGCAGAAAAGCCTTCAACCAAAAGAAATTGTTCCTTAAACATCAGAGTATTCGTGCTGGAGAAAAACCCTATATATAAAATGAATGTGGAAAAGCCTTCAACCAGAAGGAAAACCTCGTTAACCATCTGAGAAAATATACTGCAGAGAAACACTATTAATGTGATGGGCATGGGAAAGCTTTCATTGAAAAATCAAGCCTCATTACACACCAGAGAAGACAAACTGCAGTGAAACCCTATATATGTAAGGAATATAGGAACGCCTTCATTAGCTAATCAAATCTCACTGACCATGAGAAAATTCATCGTGGAGGGAAGCGGTATATATGTAAGTAATGTGGAATAACCCTCAGTCAGAGGCAGTATCTCCTTAAATATTACAACATTCATACTGGAGAGAAGCCCTCTGAATGTAATAAATGTGAATCGCCAAAGAATATCCCCTTACAGTCTGTGCAACTGGTTGCCAATCTTTTAAGGAAGCGGCTGTGACTGTGCAATTCACGATGTCTTTCTTCTCTTGGAAAAATGCACTTGCAGTTTGTTCTGAGATCTGTTCCTCTAAAATCTTCTTCCACACTCATCAGTGTTCAATTTTTTACCACTAATTTATGCATCAGAATTCGAGATTTATCTTAGTTTATGTAAAGATGGGCTTTTCATTTATTTCAGAATTTCTTGGTTGTTTTTATTGTTTCTTCAATCCATTACATTCTGTGTAAGCATTTTAAAAATATCATTTTAATATTAATGCTGCCCATTATTGCAGCATTTTCTTAGAAGGCACCTGAAGCATTTATATTTTTTCAGTTTCTTCACCTGAGTCTGACGTGGATTCAGGTTTAACAGCCACTGAACAACAGTGTCCTGCTTTCTACTTCATTCTAATTTTTGTTATTATTTTAAATATGAAATGACCCTTTCATAATTAGACGATATACTTCTTATATCAAGTATTTTAAGAAATTAGAAAATTTATTCATATTTTTAAGCTATACTCTAATATTTTTCTCATATGTGACAGTATGTGGGATGAATGAAACTAGAGAATGCATGTATATACAAACAAAATTACCTACCCCAAAATCTGCCAATGCATATAATTCTGAGGAGGGAGGAATGGGTGCTGAGGAGAGAAGGAATTTGGCTGTTTGCCATAACAGACATAAATTATTTTTATACTCTTTGCACTGATAATTTCATTATAATTAAAAAGAAATTATGAAAATAGTACAAAAGGAAATAATACAAAGAGTTTGATTTGAAGATATTGATTTCTATCTGCAACATTACTTGGGGGAACTAACCCTCACACTTTGCAAATACATTCGCCCATAAAGGAAAAGTGGTCACCCCCTCGGCCCCCTCCCCATCTGCCTGGACTGTGGTGACCTCCCACAGCAAGAGGGAGCACGGAGCACGAGGAGTATAGACACGACCATGTGAAGTCCACACTGCTCTCTCCACGTGTCTGGTTAGAGGACTGTTAGTACCACAGGAGAAGACTGACTTCCTGCTGCTTACTCCAAAGTGAAGACCGGCTAGAGTGACTCACATCAGTAACTGACACTGTGAGTGTTGAGCAGGGCTTTCTCCCTGTCCTCCTTTGTGGATCAAAAACCTATGATGATGGTTTACATTGGGGCTCTGAGAGTTTGGTTCCCAAACAGGACAGTCCCCATCATTGCTTTTTCTTTAGTTGTCCCAAGATTGGAGAAGGTGAATATAGAAATGGAAGCTGGAGAGCTGAGTCTGTGCCTGAGATCCAGAAGGGGTACAATAAGAGCAGCTTCCTCAGAGGGTCCAAGATGGAGGACAAGAGAAGCAGGGAACAGGAAAAGGAGCAGGAGCAGGAAGCCTCCCCTCTGTGCCCTGATGCCTCTGCTGCACCAGACCCATGGTCCCATGCTTTTATTTGCTCCTGCCCACCTGGCCAACCACTGCCTGAGGCAAGTACATCAAACTGGGGCATCTGTGACTTTATATTAGTCCCCAAACCATGTGAGTCGCCTACCTGGCATCCTGTCTTGCAGTACTTGCTGGCCAAGTGCTCTTCCCCTTCTGTCTTACCAGTACTCATTCCCGCCTAGTCTGGAGACACCCACAGTTTGCAGGTGAATTCAGTGGGCAGCATCACACTGCGATTTGGGAACAGAACAGTTCTCCAACTCCGTGTACCTAGCTATTTGAGTTTTTCAAACACTGCTAATGCAAAATACAAGAAATAGGTTGGGTGTTATTGGAATATATGAGGGTTAAAGCTTACAGTTCTAAGGCTGTGAAAATATCCAAATCAAGGCATTATCAAAAATTAATAATGGTCAGCTGCTGCTGGAATCCTGCCCAGGCAAAATATTGGGCCTGCCTGTCTCTTTCTGCCTTTTCCTCTAAACTCAACTTCTCCCTGTGCTCAGGAATGGGCCATCAGACACCATTGCTCACACCTATCCCTTCTCCTCTGGCCTTTATATCTTTAGCTTCAGGCTGCTTAGGCTCCAGCCCCTGGCCTCTCCCTTAGCCTTTCAGGGTTTCTGTGTCTCTCCACAGCTATAGGAGATCCTGGATCCCTCCCCCGCATGGCAGGGTAAACATGGCAGAACTCCTTCTCTGTGTGTTTCGTGTATGTAGGACTTCAGCACAATGATTGTGGTCCATCCTGAGGTCTGAAATCTAATCAGAGGCCCTTACCTAACTAAAGCAATCTAACAAAGGTGACCTAATTAAAAGGTCCCTTATCTCAATCTAACCAAAATGTCGTGCATACAAACACTTACACAGACAGCAATGGGTTAGTAAGATGATACTTTTCCAGGGCTTACACAAGACTCAAATGAGAGTATTAACCCAGGGCACAGGGATCAGGAGGGGTCTCCTAAGTCCGGGAGAAATGGGAACTCATGAAGCAGTGTCTGTACATTGGGTGTGGCCATCACTGAGCAAAATGAGGGGCTGACCACCATTGAACTGGTCCCTAGAATGGTCCCTAGAAGAACTCAATATACTGTGCTTTCACCACAAAATCTTAGCTCCAAAATCAGGTGTGTAACTCAGAGAGGTGTGCCATTATTCCCATCCCCAGTGCCAGAGTGCACAGATTTTGCCTGGAGAGTGAGGTGGGTAGGGAACAGGTGGTAAAAATGAAGGCCCCTAATTTCTTCTCCATAGAACTGATTACATTTACAACAGAATGGAGAAATTCAACCCTAAGCGTGCTTTCAAAAGCAGTGGAGATGGTAGAGGGCCTGAGATTTAATTCATCTCATCCTTCAGGAAGAAATGAAATAAATACTTTTACTGATGAGTAAAAACTAATAAAGTTTGCTGGCAGAAACTCACTTTAAAAGAAATGTGAAAGAATATTCTTCAGGTGGAAAGAAAATAATCTCAGAAGATTCAAGATTCAGGATGGATTGAAGGACAATATCTGTTAATTTAATTCCTATATCTAAATGACTATTGAATGGATAAATTAATAAAGATATCCATGGCCAAGGACATCAATAAAGTGTTAAAATACACCATAAAATCATATATACCATAAGATATGTAAATGGATATGTAGCAGTTGGCTATTGTTATGAATTCCAGAAGCAGATATTGGAATATGCTTGTAAACTGCTCTGTTAATCTGCACATGATTAAGTTATGGTAAGGTCGTTGACTGGTCCACAGTCAGTAGGGCGTTGTGCCCCACCCCTTGATGGGTGAGTTTCAAACAGTGCAAAAAATGTGTTGAAAATTTAATATTTAATTAGTCTAAGAGATATCTGGCATCTGCATCCTCTGAGGTTTTCTGAAAACATTGCACTCTCTCACAACCTCACTTCTATTCTTGTAAGCCCTAGGTCCCAGGATTTTCTGGGATTCCCATACTATTTATTAGGGTCACTTGCCTAATGTAGCTCATTCTGGTGGTGTTATTGCTGTAGCCAATGCTGTAATGGGAATTTTGACATTTCCTTCCTGACACCAACATCTTTCTTCTTGGCATTGCTCTTTTTTAGCTGCCCCATGATTGGAGAAAGTGAATGTAGGACTGGACCAGGAGATCTGAGTCTGAACCAGAGACCCAGGAGGGGCATTGTATGAGAAGCCTCCTCAGCAGGTCCAGACTGGAGGCCAAGAGAAAGAGGGAAGGGCAAAATGAGCAGGAGCAGGGAGACTCCTCTCTGTGCCCTGATATCTTTGCTGCACCAGACCCATGGTCCCATGCTGTTATCTGCCCCTGCCCCCCTTGCCAAACCCTGCCTGAGGCAGGTATATCATACTGCGGCATCTGTGACTTTATACTAGTCCCCAAACCCTGTGACAACTCTGCCTCACTCCCTGACTTGCAGGCTTTCCTGGTCAAGAGCACTAACCCTCTGTCTTACCTGTTCTCATTCCTGCTTGATATGGAGATTCCCACAGTATACAGGTGAAATCACTGGGAATCAACATCACACTTCTGTTTGGGAAGAGGGCAGTCCTCAAACCCTGTGTCCTCATCTGTTAGAGTTTCCCCAGCGATGCCAATGCAAAATACCAGAAATAGGTTGGCTTTTATTGGGATTTATTAGGTTTAAACCTTACAGTTCTGAGGCTGTGAAAATGTACAAATCAAGTCATCATCTAAAATGCTGTCTTAGCAATGGTCAGCTGCTGCAGGAATCCTGCCATGGCAAAATGTTGGGCCTGCCTGTCTCTCTCTGCCTTCTCCTCCAAGCTCACTTTCTCCCAGAGCTCATAAGTAGGCCACCAGACACAATTGTTCACACCTCTTCTTTCTCCTCTGGCCTGGATGTCTTCAGTTTCAAGCTGCTCGATGACTCCAGCCTCTGGCCTCTCCCTCAGGCTCTCAATTTTTCTGTGTCTCTCCACAGCTGTAGGAGTTCCTGGAGCCCTCTCCCTTATGGCAGGGTAACCATGGCAGCACTCTTTCTCTGTTTGTTCCATGTATGTAGGACTTCAGCACAATGATTGGGGTCCATCCTGGTGGCTGAAAACTAATCAGAGGCCCTTAACTAAACTAAAGCATTCTAACAAAAAAGTGCACTTGTGGGAGATGTTTGTGTGGGATGTGGTGGGAGGTGTGGAATGTGGGCAACATGGGAATCCCAGTGGGTTCCGTGTAATATTTTGGTTATCTAAGCACCTCTTAAAATATATTTATATATATATATATAAATAAATTTTTTGTAAGCAAATGCACATATATGCATATATATTTATATATCATTTTGCAAATATTGGTATGTATTGTGAAAATTTTGATTTTTACCCACAATAAAAATATATATATATATATATATATATATAATAAAAAAAATTTCCCTTATCTGAATATAAACAAAATTTCCTACCAAAAAAGGCTTATACACACAGCAATTGGTTAGTAATAACATAGTTCTCTGGCATCCACACAAGACGTAAATGATGGCATTAACCAGGGCACAGGGAGCAGGAAGGGTCTCCTAAGTGTCAGAGAATTGGGAACTCAAGATGCAGTGGCTGTACATTAGGTGTGGCAATCATTGAGCAAAAGGGGGTGCGTACCACCATTGCACTGGTCTCAGAAAGGTCCCAAGAAAAACTCAATAATCTGTGCTTTCTCCAGCAAATCTTAGCTCCAAAATCAGGTGTGTAACTCAGAGAGGTGTGCCATCATTCACATCGCCAGAGCTAGAGCCTACAGATTTTGCTGGGGGGGAGGGATGGAATCAGGCTGTAAAACTGAAAGCCCCTAATTTCTTCTCTAAATAACTGATTACATTTACAACAGAATGGAGAAATTCAACCTTAAGTGTGCTCTCAAAAGCACTGGAGATAGTACAGGGCCTGAGACTTAATTCATCTCAATGCTTCAGGAAGAAATGAAATAAATACTTTTAGAGATGAGTAAAAACTAATAAAGTTTGCTAGCAGCAACTCACTTTAAAAGAAATGTAAAAGAATATTCTTCGGGCAGAAAAAAATATTCTCAGAAGGTTCAAGATTCAGGATGGATTGAAGAACAATATCTGTTAATTAAATTCATATACCAAAATGACTATTGAATCAATAAAATAATAATGATATCCATGGCCTAGGACATGAATAAAGTGTTCAAATACACCATAAAATAATATAGAGCATAAGATAGGTAACTGGATATGTAGAAGTTTGATATTGTTATGAATTCCAATAATGGTTATGGGATGATGCTTGTAAACCGGTCTGTTAATCTGGGCATGATTAAGTTATGATAAGGGCATTGACTGGGACACAGTCCATAGGGCGCTTGAATCCCACCCATTAGTGGGTGGGGTCTCAAACATAAAAAGACATGGAAATGGACAGAATTGGAGTAGTTTTTGATGTTGGAATTCTGATGAGCAAGGACAGGAGGCCCCGGGGAAAAGACAAGCCATTCACCTTACAGTTCACAGCTGGCTTTGTGGAGAAAGGCAAAGCTTAGAGAGCCTCATAGACTACAGCTGACCTTGAGGAAGAAACAGAGGAGCTGATCCCAGTGAGAAACGTAGCCCAGGGATGAGAGGAACACAATAAACCTGAAACCTGGCAAATGTCAGCAGCTGTCTTGCTCCAAAACAGTGTAACAGAATTTTGTTAAAGAAGAAAGTTATGCTTTATGGCCTGGTAACTGGAAGCTTCTACCACAAATAAATACACTTTATAAAGTCCAAGAGATTTCTGGTATTTTGCATCAGCACCCCTTTTTCTGACTAATACAGGATATAAAATGTTTTAAAACACAATATTTGGCAAGTCAATAACAAATAGTAAGTGCAGATTTGGGAAGGCAAGCAAAAGGGTTTTAATTTCCATGGAAAACTTTACAGAAAATTAAATAGTACATCTCATCTAAATAAACAGAAGGAAAAAAATGGAATAAAAATAGTCAGTCCAAGACAAAGTGTTCAGGATTTCCTGGGTTGCCATTTTGGCCTTTGTTCTGGGGCCACCTTACTCGTGCATCTTTGGAATCTGTAGCTTTCTTAGCCTTCAGAAGCCTGAATGTTCCAGGGTTGATTTATGAGGTGTTGATTTGTCCCCATCATTAATCAAGTACTGTATTGCTTCCCC
>JAKSZT010032228.1:0-14887 GCA_026826555.1 Tolypeutes matacus | reverse complement strand
CAAACTCAGCTTATGAATGCGTTACCTTCCCCACAGCATGGGACATGACTCCTGGGGATAAGCTTCCCTGGAAATGAGGGATTAATTACAAGTTCCAACTGGCAATATGACTGGAAAAAGACCTTGAATAAAAGGGGGGAAGGGTAAAGACAAATGAGTTCATATGGCTAAGAGACTTCAAAGAGAGTCTGGAGGTCATCCCAGAGGTAATGCTTATGCACACACAGTAGGAACACATAGAACACCAAAGTGGATATCTCACCACAAATAGGGGCTCCTGAGGGCTTTGGAGACGCCCAGTTTTATATAAGAGGGGATAGCTCCAGAGATGAATGCCATATCAATGGACTATACTTTGGAATCTGTGCTCCTGAGAGTGACTGAGTTGGACGCAAATCAGTCCTCCCTGCATATGGTCCATCAGTGCCTTCTATTCAAACCTATACTTTGTGCTGGAATTTGTAGGTGTACTTCCAGAGACTGGAGCCTTTGGGCTGTCCATGTGCCAGCTGTGCCTGGAATCTTGGTGGAGCTGAAACTCCTGCTTTACAGCTCAATGGACTCAACCAATCAACTGGTGAGGAGATAATGATGGACAATGGCCATCCCAGGGAATGGAGAGAGTCTGCAGTTGCAGGCAGGATAATCCCATCCATCTTATCCATGAGATGTAAGCTCCCTCTCACTTGGAGGTGGAGTGGACATCACCAATGCAGACTCCTCAGAATTGGGGGAAGATCTATGGACTAGAGTGGATTTACTTGTATACTGTTTTAGACATATTGTGATTTAAACAATGGAAGAAATTATCACATTGATGTGGAGCCAGTGGTCACTGGATGCTTTTGGGTTCGAGAGAGGGAAAAGCAGTTGTAATACAGGGGGTTTTTCACGTCTTGGGTATTAACCTGAAAGACACCACAAGGACAGATATAGGCCATTTACATCAGCATATAACATGCAGAACAGTGTGGGAGAGAGTATGGTTTATAATATGAGCTTTGGTCTATGCTTAGTGGCAAAGCCCCAGGACGTGTACATGCATTGCAGGGGATTTGCAAACTAATGGAAGATATTTATGTGGAACATCATGGAAGATTTGGGAGGTGGGGAACATGGGAATCCCTATAATTTTTGTATAGTATTTATATAATCTAAGCATCTTTTAAAATATATTTTAAAAAACTGGTTTTACCTAACACTCTGTGAATGGAGGAGGTTCTTCAATTTTTAAAAATAAACCAAGGTACTTATTTAATAGGATACTATACACTTTTCACTTACAATCAATAAAAAACAGTAGTTTTACCCAATGCTCTGTGAATGTTAGTGCTTTGTCAGTTTTGAAAACTAAGCAAATTCATTTAATTGTATGTTTCAAACTTCATTTCATTTACAATCAATGTCAAACAATGGCAATATATAAGATTCTGTGAATGCAGTCATTACTTCACCTGTGAAAACCAAGCAAATCTTTCTTTAATTGGCTGCTATGCACTTTTTTCACATACAGTAAATATAAAAACACAGGTTTTACCTAATGCTCTGTGAATATAGGAGGTTTTACATTTTTGAAAACTAAGCAAATTACTTTTTTGTTTGGCAGTGATGGCACTTGTTTTCACTGACCATCAATGTCAAAACATTGGTTTTCCTTAATGCTCTGAAAATTCAGGACGTACTTCAATTTTGAAAACTAGCAGGTTACTTGGGTAATTGGCTGGTATGCATTTGTTTTCAGTTACAATGTTAATATACCGGTTTTACCAAATATGCTGAGAATGCAGTTGTTTCTTCAAATTGGGAAAACTAAGCAACTTACTTTTTCATTGGGTGCTATGCACTTGTTTTCAATTACAATCAATGACCAAACAATGGTTTACCTAAGGCTCTTGAAATGCAGTAGTTTCTTCAGTTGGGAAAACTAAACAATTTACTTCTTTAAATGAATGTTATGCACTTGTTCTCACTTACAATCAATGGTAAATCATTTGTGATTCCTAACACTCTGTGAATTCAGTGGTTTCTTCAGTTATGAAAACAAAACCCATTACTTATTGGATTAGCTGCTATGCACTTGTTTTAACTTACAATCCATATCAAAGCAATGGTTTTACCTAAGTTTCTGGGAATGCAGTAGTTTCTTCATTTGTGAAAATTAAGGAAATTATTTCATTAATTGGCTGCTATGCACTTGTTTTCACTAACATTCAATATCAAAAAATTTTTGAACTAATGCTCTGTCAATGAATGAAGTTCTGCAGTTTTTAAAACAAAGCAATTTGCTTGTTCAATTGCCTGTTATACGTTTGTTTTCACTTGCAATCAATTTGAAAACACTGGATTTTCCTAATGCTCCATGAAAGCATGAGGTTCCTCATTTTTCAATTCCAGGCAAGAAGTTTAATTTGCTGCTATGCACTTGTCTTTACTTACAACCATTGTCAAACTCTGGTTTTACCTACAACTCTGTGAATGAAAGAGGTTCTTCAATTTTCAAAAATTAAGCAAGGTAATTGTTTAGTAGGATACTATTCACATTTTCTCACTTACAATCAGTGAAAAAACAGTGGTTTTACCTAATGCTTTGTGAATGTAAGTGGTTCTTCAGTTTTTAAAACTAAGCAAGTTAATCATCTAATTGGCTGCTACACATTTCTTTTCACTTACAATCAATGTCAAAGCACTGAATTCACCTAATGGTCTGTGAATGCAGTAGTTTATACTCTTTTGAATTCTTGGCAAGTTTCTTGTGTAATTTTCTGGTATTTTTTCTCACTATCAATGCCAAATCAGTGGTTTTCCCTAATGCTCTATTATTGCAGGAGGTCATCCACTTTAAAAAATTAAGCAAGTTACTTGTATTATTGGCAGTAACTCATTTGTTTTCACTTACAATCAATATCAAAATGTTGGTTTTAATTAATGCTTGTGAATGCAATAGTTTCTTCAGTTTTGAAAGCTGAGCAAGTTACTTTTTAATTTGATGCTATGCACTAGTTTTCACTTAAAACCAATATCAAAACCGTGTTTTTATCTGATGCTCAATGAATGAAGGAGGTTCTTATGTTTTAAAAAATTTAGGAAAGTACTTGTTTAATAGGATAATATTCACTTGTTTTCAACTACAATCAATGTCAAAACCCTGGTTTTTCCTAACACAATGTGAATGAAGGAGTTTCTCCTATTTACAGAATTAATCAAGGTACATGTTTAATAGGTTATTATTAATTCCTCCTTTCTTACAATTAATGATAAAACAATGGATTTTACCTAACTCTTTGTGAATGTAAGAGGTTCCTCAGTCTGAAAACTATGCAAGTTACTCATTTAATTTCCGGCTACACACTTCTTTTCACTTACAATCAGTATCAAAGCAGTGGTGAAACATAAGATTCTGTGAATACAGTCATTTCTTCACATGTGAAAAGCAAGCATGTCCTTGTTGAATTGGTGGCTGTGCACTTTTTTCACATACAATCAATGAAAAACCACTGGATTTGCATAATGATCTGTGAATGCATGAGTTTTTTCAGTTTTGTAATCCAAGCAAGTAGTTTAATTTGCTGCTATGCATGTGTTTTCACTTACAACCAATGTCAAAACCCTGGTTTTACCTAACAATCTATGAATGAAGGAAGTTCTCCAATTTTCAAAAATTAACCAAAGGAATTTTTTAATAGGATACTAGTCACTTCTTCTCACTTATAATCAATGAAAAAACACAGGGTATACCTTTGTGATTGTAAGTGGTTTTTCAGTTTTTTAAACTAAGAAAGATACTCACTAAATTGCCTGTATCACACTACCTTTCAAGTACACTCAATGTCAAAGTAGTGGTGATACATAAGATTCTGTGAATGCAATCATTTCTTTGCTTGTGAAAATGAAAGAAGTCCTGGTTTAATTGGCTGCTAAGCAGTTGTTTTCACATACAATAAATATCAAAACATTGATTTTACCTAACACTTTGTGAATGGAGGAGGTTCTTCAGTTTTGAAAATTAACAAATTACTTCTTTATTTGGCTGCCCTGGAACTTGTTTTCACTTACAATCAATGACAAAACATTGGTTTTACCTAATGCTCTGTGAATGCAGTAGATTCTTTAGTTTTGATAACTAAGCAAGTTACTAGTTTACCTGACTCCTACTCACTGGTTTTCATTTACAGTGTCAATATGTTGGTTTTACCAAATACACTGAAAATACAGTTGTTTCTTCAAGTTGTGAAAACTAAGCAAGTTACATTTTCTTTGGAGTCTATACACTTGTTTCACTTACAATCAATTTCAAAACAATCGTTTACCTAATGTTCTTAGAATGCAGTTGTTTCTTCATTTGGGAAAACTAAGCAGTTTACTTCTTTAAATGACTGCTACACACTTGTTTTTACTTACAGTCAGTGGCAAATCAATTGTGATACCTAACACTCTGTGATTGCAGTAGTTCCTTTATTTGTGAAAACAAAGAACTTTACGTCTTTAATTGGCTGCTATTCACTTGTTTTAACTTACAACCAATGTGAAAACCACGGTTTTACCTAAAGTCCTGGGAATGCAGAATTTTCTTCACTTGTGAAAATAAAGAAATTATTTCTTTAATTGGATGCTACACACTTGTTTTCACTTACATCCAATATCAAAACTCTTGTTTTACTTAATGTTCTGTGAAAGTATGAGGTTCTTTAGTTTTGAAAACTAAGGAAGTTGCTTGTTTAACTGCCTGTTACATACATGTTTTCTCTTACAATGAATGACAAAACACTGGTTTTACCTAAGGATCTGTGAATGCATGAGTTTCTCCATGTTTGAAATCCAAGCAATTAGTTTATTTCGATGCTATATACTTGTTTTCACTTAAAACGAATGTCAGATTCCTGGTTTTACCTAGCAGTGTGAATGAAGGAGGGTGGGTCTTCAGTTTTCAAAATTTATCAAGTTATTTGTTTAATAGGATACTATTTACATGTTCTCACAATCAATGAAACAATACTGTTTTACCTAACCCCTTGTGAATGTGATTCTTCAATTTTGAAAACTATGCAAGTTACTCATTTAATTGCCTGCTTCACACTTGTTTTCACTTACAATGTCAAAGCAGTTGTGATACAAAAGATTCTGTGAATGCAGTTATTTTTCTTCACTTGTGAAAACCAAGCAAGTCCTCATTTAATTGATTGCTATGCACTTGTTTTCACATACAATAAATATCAAAACACTGGTTTTACCTAATGCTCTGTAAATGTTGGGAGCTCTTCAGTTTTGAAAACAAAGCAAATTACTTCTTTATTTGAATGCTATGGCACTTGTTTTCACTTACAATCAATGTCAAAATACTGGTTTTATGAAGTGCTCTGTCAATGCAGTAGATTCTTCAGTTTTGAAAACTATGCAAGTTACTTGTTTAATTGGTTTCTATGCACTTATTTTCACTTACAGTTTCAATATACTGTTTTTACTAACTAATACACTGAGAATGCAGTTGTTACTTCACATTGTGAAAACTAAGCAACTTACTTTTCAATGGATGCTATGAACTTATTTACACTTAAAATCAATGACAAAACAATGATTTACCTAACGCTCTTGGAAAGCAGTAGTTCCTTCAGTTGGGAAAACTAAGCAATTTACTTCTTTAAATGAATGCTATACACTTGTTTTCACTTACAGTCAATGGCAAATCAGTTGTGATACTTAACAATCTGTGATTGCAATAGTTTCTTCAGTTGTGAAAATGGACCCTGTTACTTCCTTAATCAGCTGCTATCCACTTGGTTTAACTTACAACCAATGTCAAAACCCTGGTTTTACCTAATGCTCTGTGAATGAAGGAGTTCAACAGTTTTAAAAATTAAGAAATTATTTGTTTAATAGAATACTATACACTAGCTTTCACTTAAAATCAGTGTGAAAACCATGGTTTTCCCTAAAACACTGTGAATGAAGGAGGTTCTACAATTTTCAAAAATTAAGCAATGCACTTGTTTAATATGATACTATTCACTTCTTCTTACTTACAATCGATGATAAAACATTCGTTTTTCCTTTGTGAATGTAAGTGGTTCTTCAGTTTTGAAAACCATGCAAGTTATCCATTTAATTTCCTGCTACACCCTTCTTTTTATTTTCAATCAATGTCAAAATGGTGGTGTTTCCTAACACTCTGTGAATGCAGGAAATTCTTCAGTTGTGAAATCTAGGCATGTTAATTGCTTAGCTGGCTGCTTTGCACTTGTTTTCACAATCAAGGAAAAAACACTGGTTTTTCCTAATGCTTTATGAATGTAAGTGGTTCTTCATTTTGGAAAACTATTCAAGTTACTCATTTAAATGACTGCTGCACATTTCTTTTCACTTACAATCAATGTCAAACACTGGCTCTACCTAATGCTCTGTGAATGCAGTAGGTTATGTTCTTTTGAATTCTAAACAAATTACTTCTGTTATTTGCTGGTATTTTTTCTCACTTGCAATCAATGCTAAAGAGTGGTTTTACCTAACACTCTATGAATGCAGGACATCCTTTAGTTTTGAAAATTAAGCAAGTTATTTATATAAATGTCTGTAACACAATTGTT
Organism: Tolypeutes matacus; assembly: GCA_026826555.1. Lineage (NCBI taxonomy): Eukaryota > Metazoa > Chordata > Mammalia > Cingulata > Chlamyphoridae > Tolypeutes > Tolypeutes matacus. The sequence goes on along the minus strand of JAKSZT010032228.1, from coordinate 8,309 downwards.
TTCACTAACAAAGTCAAAATGCTGGTTTTACCTTATACTTGTGAATGCTGTAATATCTTCATTTGTAAAAAGTAAGCAAGTTATTTTTCTTTTGGTGCTGTGCAATTGTTTTCACTTACAACCAAAATGAAAACCCTGGTTTTACCTAACACTGTGAATGAAGGAGGTTCTTCAGTTTTCAAAAACTAATGAAGTTACTTGTTTAATAGGATACTATTCACTTGTTTTCACTTACATTCAATGTCAAAAGGGTGGTTTTACTTTTCCCTCTGTAAATTCTGGAGTTTCTTCTGTTGTGAAATCTAGGCACGTTACTTCCTTAATTAGCTTCTTTCCACTTCTTCTTATTACAATCCATGAAATACAGGTTTTATATAAAACTTTGTGAATATAGGTGGAACTTCAATTTTGAAATCTAAGCAAGTTACTCATTTAATTGCCTGCTTCACACTTCTTTTCACTTACAATCAATATCAAAGCAGTTGTGATACAAAAGATTCTGTGAATGCAGTCTTTTCTTCACTCATGAAAACCAAGCAAGTCTTGTTAAATTGGCTGCTATGCATTTCTTTTCACATACAATAAATATCAAAATACTGGTTTTACCTAATGCTCTGTTAATGTTGGAGGTTCTTCAGTTTTGAAAATGAAGCAAATTACTTCTTTATTTGGCTTCTATGGCATTTGTTTTCATTTAAAATCAACTTCAAAACAATGTTTTTACCTAATGCTCTTTTAATACATTAGTTTCTTTAGTTTTGAAAACTTAGCAAGTTACTCATTTAATTACCTGCATCACACTTCTTTTCACTTACAATCAATGTCAAATCACTAATTTCACATATTGCTCTGTGAATGCAGTATGTTCTTCACTTTTCAAAACTATGAAAGATACTTGTTTAATTGGCTGCTATGCACTTGTTTTCATTTACAATATCAATATCTTGGTTTTACCTAATACACTGAGAATGCAGTTGTTTCTTCAAGTTGTTAAAACTAAGCACATTAATTTTTCATTGGATATTATCACTTGTTTTCACTTACAATCAATTACAAAATAATGGTTTACCTAGTGCTCTTGGGATTCAGTAGTTTCTTCAGTTGGGAAAACTAAGCAAATTATTTCTTTAAATGAACGCTATGCACTTGTTTTCACTTACAACCAATGTCAAAACCATGGTTTTACCTAACATTCTGGGAATGCAGTAGTTTCTTCATTTGTGAAAACATAGGAAGTTATTTCTTTAATTGGCTGCTACAAAATTATTTTCACTTACATTGAATATCAAAACACTTGCTTGACCTCTCTGAATGAAGGAGGTTCTGAATGAAGGAGGTTCTTCAGTTTTGAAAACTAAGCAAATTGCTTGTTTAATTTCCTGCTATGCACATGTTTTCACTTACAATTAATGTCAAAACACTGGTTATACCTAATGCTCTGTGAATGCACAAGGTTGTCCAGGTGTGAATTACAAGCAAGTAGTTTATTTTGCTGCTATGCACTTATTCTCACTACAATCAATGTCAAATCCTGATTTTACCTAACACACTGTGAATGAATGGGGTTTTACATTTTTCAAAAATGAAGGAAGGTACTTTTTTAATAGGATACTTTTCACTTGTTTTCACTTACAATCAAAGTCAAACGAGTTGTTTTAGCTAACCCTCTGTAAATGCAGGAGTTTCTTCAGTTGTGAAAACTAGGCATGTTACTTCCTTAATTGGGTGCTTTGCATTTGTTCTCACTTACAATCAATGAAAAAACACAGGTGTTATCTAATGTTTTATTAATGTAAGTGTTCTTCAGTTTTGAAAATAAAGCAAATTACATTTTTATTTTATTGCTATGGCATTTGTTTTGCCTTACAATCATTGTCAAAGCACTGTTTTTACCTAATGCTCTGTGAATGCAGTATGTTCTTCAGTTTTGAAAACTAAGCAAGTTACTTGTTTAATTTGCTGCTGTGCATTTGTTTTCACTTACAATCAATGTCAAAACACTGGTATTTCCCAATGCTCTGTGAATGCAGTACGTTCTTCAGTTTGGAAACTGAGCAAGTTACTCATTTAATTGCCTGCTTCACCTATCTTTTCACTTACAATCAATGTCAATGTAGTCATTTCTTCACTTGTGAAAATCAAGCAAGGACTTGTTTAATTGGCTGCTAGGCACCTGTTTTCACATACAATAAAAATCAAAGCATTGATTTAATCTAATGCTTTGTGAATGTAAATGGTTCTTCAATTTTGAAAACTAAGGAAGTTACTCATCTAATTGCCTGCTACTCACTTTCTTCACTTACAATCAATGTCAAAAGGGAGCTTTCACCTACTGCTTTATGAATACAGGGGTTCCTTCAATTGTGAAACTAGGCGCATTTCTTCCTTATTTGGCTGCTTTGCACTTGTTCTCACAATCAATGTAAAATCACTGGTTTTACCTAATGCTTTGTGATTGTAAGTCGTTCTTGAGTGTGGAAAACTCTGCAAGTTACTCATTTAATTGCCTGATGAACAATTCTTTTCACTTACAATCAATATCAGAGCACTGGTTTTACCTAATGCTCTGTGAATGCAGTAGGTTATTATGTTTCAAAGTCTAAGCAATTAATTGTGTTATTTGTTTTTATTAATTCTCAATTACAATGAATGTCAAAACAGTGGGTTTACCTAATGCTCTATGAATATAGGAGATCCTTCAGTTTTGAAAACTAAGCAAGTTACTTTTAAAATTGGCTGTTACACACTTGTTTTTCACTTACAATCAATGTTAAAATGTGGGTTTGACCTAATACTTGTGAATGCAGTGCTTTCTGCTGTTGTGAAAACTAAGCAGGTTACTTTTTCATTTGGTGTTATGCACTTGTTTTCACTTACAACCAATGTAAAAACCCTCATTTTATCTAATGCTCTGTGAATGAAGGAAATTCCTCAGTTTTCAAAAATTAAGGAAGACACTTGTTTAATATGACACTATTCACTTGTTTCTGACTAAAATCAATGTCAAAATGGTGGTTTTACCTAACCCTCAGTAAATGTAGGAGTTTTTTCAGTCGTGAAAATTTGGCACTTTACTTCCTTAATTTGATGCTTTGCACTTGTTCTCACTTACATTCTATGAAAAATGACTGGTTTTACCTAATGCCCTGTGAATGCAGTAGGTTTTTCAGGTTTGAAAATGTAGCAAGTTACTTGTTTAATTGGCTGCTATACACTTGCTTCCCCTACATTAAAAATCAAAGCACTAGTTTGACCTAATGCTTTGTGAATGAAGGAGGTTATTCAGTGTGGAAAATTAAGTAAATTGTTTGTTAATTGCCTGATACTCACTTGTTTTCACTAACAACCAATGTCAAAACACTTGTTTTACATAACGCTTTGTGGATTTAAGTGATTTGTTGGTTTTGAAATCTGAGCATGTTACTCATTTAATAGCCTGCTTCACACTTCTTTTCACTTAAAATCAATATCAAAGTAGTGGTGATACCTAAGATTCTGTGAATGCAGTCATTTCTTTCTTGTTAAAACCAAGCATGTCTTTCTTTAATTGGCTACTATGCACTTGATTTCACATACAATAAATATTTAAAAAACTGGCTTTACCTAAAACTCTGTGAATGTAGGAGGCTATTCAGTTTTGAAAACTATCAAATTACTTCTTTATTTAGCTGCTATGGCACTTGTTTTCACTTACATTCAATGCCAAAACATTGGTTTTACCTAATGTGCTGTAAACGCAGTAACTTCTTCATTTTTGAAAACAAACCAAGTAACTTGTTTAATAGATGCTATGCACTTGTTTTCAACTACAATTGCAATAAGCTTGTTATACATAATATGCTGGGAAGGCAGTTGTTTCTTCAAGTTGTGAAAACTAAGCAAGTTACTTTTTCATTGGGTGCTATGCTCTTGTATTCTCTGAAAATCAATGACTAAACAATGGTTTACCTAATGTTCTGGGAAGGCAGTAGTTTCTTTATTTGAGAAAACAAAGGAAGTTATTTCCTTAATTGGCTGCTATGCACTTGTTTTCACTAGCAGTAAATGTTAAAAACCTGGTTTTACTTAATGCACTCAGAATACACAAGGTTCTTCAGTTTTGAGTTCCAAGCAAGTAGTTTAATTTGCTGATATGCACTTGTTTTCACTTATAACAAATATCAAAACCCTGGTTTAACCTAACACTTTTGAATGAAAGAGGTTCTTCAGTTTTCATATATTAAGCAAGGTACTTGTTTAATAGAATACTATTCACTTCTACTCACTTACAATCAATGAAAACATACTGGTTTTAACATTGTGAATATATGTGGTTCTTCAGTTTTGAAAACTAAGCAAGTTACTCATTTAATTGCCGGTTAAACACTTCTTTTCATTTACAATCTATGTCAAAATAATGGTTTTACATAATGCTCTGTGAATGCAGGATTTACTTCAGTTGTGAAAACCAGGCATGTTTCTTCCTTAAATGGCTGCTTGGCACTTGTTCTCACATACAATCAAAGAAAAAAAGCTGGTTTTCCTAATGCTTTTTTAATATAAGTGGTTCTTTAGTTTGGAAAACTATGCAAGTTACTCATTTAATTGCCTGCTGCACAGTTCTTTTCATATACAACCAGTGCCAAAGCACAGGTTTTACCTAATGCTCTGTGAATGCACTAGGTTATTCTGTTTTGAATTCTGAGCAAGTTACTTATGTTATTTGCTGGTATTTATTCTCACATTCAATCAATGCTAAAATAGTGGTTTTACCTATCCCTCTGTTAATGAAGGTGGTCCTTCAATTTTCAAAAATAAAGCAATGTACTGCATTAAATAGTATACTATTCAATTCCTCTCACTTACAGTCAGTGAAAAAACACTGGTTTTACCTAAGGTTTTGTGAATGTAAGTGTTACTTCAGGTTTGAAAACTAAGTAAATTACTCACTTGCTTGCTTCACATGTCTTTTCACTTACAAAGTCAAAGCCGTGGTGATACATAAGGTTCTGTGAGTGCAGTCATTTCTTCACTTTTGAAAACCAAGCAAGTCCTTGTTTAATTGGCTGCTATGCACTTGTTTACACATGCAATAAATATCAAAACACTGGTTTTACATAATTCTCTTTTAATGCAGGAGTTTCTTCAGTAGGGAAACTAAGCATTTTACTTCTTTAAATGAATGCTACACACTTGTTTTCACTAACAGTCAATGGCAAATAAGTTGTGATAGCTAACACTGTGATTGCAGTGGTTTCTTCAGTTGTGGGAAAAAAAGCACCTTACTACTTTAATTGGCTGCCATGAACTTGTTTTAACTAACAACCAATGCAACAACATAGTATGTCCTAACATTCTGGGAATAAAGCAGTTACTTCATTTGTGGAAACCAAGGAAGTTATTTCTTTAAGTGGCTGTTACACACTTGTTTTTCCTTACAATCCATGTCAAAACACTGGTTTTACCTAATGCACTGTGAATGCATGAGGTTCTTCAGTTTTGAATTCCAAGCAAGTAGTTTAATTTGCTGCTATGAACTTGTTTCACTCAGAACCAATGCTAAAACCTGGTTTTACCTAACATTTTGTGAATGAAGGAAGTTCTTCAGTTTTCATAAATTAAGGAAAATACATGTTTAATTAGATACTATTCATTTGTTTTCACTTGCAGCAATGTGAAAACCCTGGTTTTACCTAACATGCTGTGAATGAAGGAGGTTCTTCAATATTCAAAAATTAAGCAATGTACTTGTTTAATAGGGTACTATTCAATTCTTCTCATTTACACTCAATGATATAACCTTGGATTTACCTTTCCCAATGTAAGTGGTTTATCAGTTTTGAAAACTAAGCGACTTACTCATTTAATTGCCTGCTACACATTTCTTTTCACTAATAATCAAGGTCAAAATTGTGGTTTCACTTAATGCTCTGTGAATGCAGGAGATTCTTCAGTTGTGAAATCCTGGCACATTAATTAATAGGCTGCTTTGCACTTTTTCTCACAATCAATGAAAAATCACTGGTTTTGCCTAATACTTTGTGAATGTAAGTGGTTCTTCAGTTTGGACAACTTTGAAAGTTACTCATTTAATTGCCTGCTGCACACTTCTTTTCCATTACAATCAATGTCAAGCCCTGGTTTTACCTAATGCACTGTGAATGAAGTATGTTTTTCTATTTCCAATTCCAAGTAAGTTACTTTTATCATTTGCTGTTATTTTTCTCACTTACAATCAATGTGAAAACTGTGGTTTTACCTAATACTCTATGAATGCAGGGGGTCATTCAGTTTTGAAAAGTAAGCAAGTTACTTGTAGAATTGGTTATTACACACTTGGTTCCACTTACAATCAATGTCAAAATGCTGGTTTTACCTAATACTTGTGAATACAGTAGATTCTTCAGTTTTGAAAACTTAGCTAGTTATTTTTTCATTTGGTGCTAAGCACTTGTTTTCACTTACAACTAATGTGAAAACCCGGGTTTTATCTAATGTTCTGTGAATGGGGGTTCTTCTATTTTCATAAATTAAGGAAAGTACTTGTTTAATAAGATACAGTTCACTTATTTTAACTTACAATCAATGTCAAAACCCTGGTTTTACCTAACACTCTGTGAATGAAGGAGGTTCTTCAATTTTCAAAAATTAAACAAGGTAATTGTTTAATAAGATACTATTCAGTTCTTCTCACATACATTCAATGAAGAAACACTGGTTTTATGTAAGGCTTTGTGAATGTAAGTCATACTACAGTTTTGAAATCTAAGCATGTTACTCATTTGGTTTCCTGCTTCACACTTTTTTTCACGTACAATCAATGTCAAAGCAGTGGTGATGCATAAGATTTTGGGAAGGCAGTCATTTCTTCCCTTGTGAAAATCAAGCAAAACCTTGTTTATTTTACTGCTATGGCACTTGATTTCACTTACAATCAGTGTCATAACACTAGTTTTACATAATGTTCTCTAAATGCAGTATATTCTTCAGTTTTTAAAACTAAGCAAGTTACTTGGTTAATTGTCTGCTATGCAATAGTTTTCACTTACAATGTCAATATGCTTGTTTTGCCTAATATGCTGAGAATGCAGTTGTTTCTTCCAGTTGTGAAAACTAAGCACGTTACTTTTTCATTGGGTGATATGTACATGTTTTCACTTACAATCAATGACAAACAATGGTTTATCTAACATTCATGGAATGCAGTAGTTTCTTCACCTGGGAAAAATAAGCAATTTACCTCTTTAAATGAATGATTTGCTCTTGTTTCACTTACACTCAGTGACAAATCTGTTGTGATACCTAACATTCTGTGAGTATGATAGTTTCTTCAGTTATGAAAACTAGGCATATTAGTTCCTTAATTGGCTGCTCTGAACTTCTTCACACTTACAATCAATGAATAAACACTGGTTTTACCTAATGTTTGTGAATGTAAGTAGTTCTTCAGTTTTGAAAACCAAGCATGTTACTCATTTAATTGGCTGCTTCACACTTCTTTTCATTTACAATCAATGTCAAAGCAGTGGAGAGACATAAGAATCTGTGAATGCATTCATTTCTTCACTTGTGAAAACCACGCAAGTCCTTGCTAATTTGCTGCTATGCACTTGTTTTAACAAACAAGAATTTTCAAAACACTGGTTTTACCTAATGCTTTGTGAATGTTGGAGGTTCTTCAGTTTTGAAAAAAAGCAAATTATTTCTTTATTTGGCTGCTAGGGAACTTGTTTTCTCTTACAATCAATGTCAATACACTGGTTTTACATAATGCTCTGTGAATGTAGTTGGTTCTTCAGTTTTGAAAACTAGGCAAGTTACTCCTTGTTTAATTGGCTTTCTGCCCTTGTTTTCACTTGCAATATCAATATTCTTGTTTTACCTAATAGCTGAGAATGCAGTAATTTCTTCAGCTGTGAAATCTAAGCACCTTACATCTTTAATTGGCTGCTATGCACTTGTTGTCACTTACATTCAAGATCAAAACATTTGTTTGATCTAATGTTCTGTTAATGAAAGAGGTTTTCCAGTTTTGGAAACTAAGCAAGTTGCTTGTTTAATTGCCTGTTACACACTTGTTTTCACTTACAATCAACGTCAAAATGGAGATTTTACCTAACCTGTGTAATTGCAGAATTTTCTTTAGTGGTGAAAACTAGGTTCATTACTTCCTTAATTGGCTGCTTTGCACTTGTTCTCACTTACAATCAATGAAAAGCACTGATTTTACCTAACACTTTGTGAATGTAAGTGGTTCTTCAGGTTTGTAAACTAAGCAAGTTACTCATTTAATTACATGTTTCTCCATTCTTTTCATTAAAATCTATGTT
>JAKSZT010032224.1:134486-163855 GCA_026826555.1 Tolypeutes matacus | reverse complement strand
GGGGGTATGATAATTACCAGGTATGTAATCACACACTTAGACACACACAAGCTGTGTGCTTCGTTTTCCTCCGGTGTAAAGCAAATACATAATCCGAGTGAGGTCTGTTATTCAAACTCTGAGCTGTGAACAGCGCATCACACAAGTAAAAGCATTGAAATGGCAACGATAAGAGCGATTTTTCCATGGAGCGATTCTGTGAGCGAAAGGCTTTTATAGCACTTTGGAAGCCTCACGTTTAACCCTCGCAAATCCACTCATCGTATCTCTGTTCTTGACAAGGAGCCTGAGCTTCAGAAGGGGGACTGGCTTGCCCGCGTCACCAGCTGCCCGGCATAAACGAACAGAGAAACACGTTTATCTATAACACTAGACGCTAGTTAGCTGGTAAAGGCACAAATCTGTCTTCTCCAAATATCCATAAGCCTGAATTCAAGGTCACTGTTTTGTCTGAACTTATAAATGGCAAAGCACTTTAGACAAAGCAGAATTGTGCCCTGGGAGGAACAATGAGCTGGTTCTTCAGTCAGCAAGTTGAAAGAATAAAATGAAATTAAGAAATAAAGTTTTGGAAACAATGAAACTTCTCAGCATAATTTACAGATAATTACTGTGCTGAGATCCAATTACTTAAAATTCCTATAAAAGGATTAAGCTCATAAAGTGAATATCAAAATATTACTATATTAATGAATATGAATGAACTCATTCATATCAAAAAAAAAAAAAAATCTAAGCAGCAAGAATTTAAAAGCATAAAGGGACTGCTGCTAAAATAATAATAAGCATATAATTTTACCTGGCAATTTCTCCTCAAAAAAGCATCCTGGATATATAATCAAAAGTGCATTAAAATGTACATACCAGGATATGCAGTACTGGTATGTTTACATTATTGAAAAATTAGAAAAACTAATTGTAATGTTTCAAAATGAAGAATTGTTGAATATATTTTGTTTGTTCATTAATTAGACTACTATGCCCTCAATAAGAATAATTTTAAATATGCAATGCTTTCTCAATTAGCTTTTCACAATACATAATGTAAAATATGAAATAATGTCCAATTAATGTTGAAATTTATATAAATATTACATAGAAGAGAATGGGAAAACACACAACAAAATTATAATTGGAATTACCTCTGGGTTTTAGATTATTAAGGTTTTTTATTATTTTTTGTAATCTGCCTTTTCAAATTTTGCTCAGTGATCAGACATTCATTTTATAATTAACAAAAATATAATAAAAAGGCACCTTCTCCAAAGGGAATCTTTGTTTATCTTACCTTAGTCTGGTTATATTAAATGGTCTTTAATTGGGTTCCTCTTATAATGTTTCCATTGCCATACAATATACCTGATTTTGTACTTTAAGTATTCCCTCTTAGGAACATGATTAAATCACTCAATGAGGCAGTTAACCTAGTGGAGTCTGCATATATTTCATTAATATTTGTTTTATTTCCTTGGGCATAAAAGAAGTTAAATGAATTGATGTAAAAGACTTAGCACAGAATGGATAAAATAAAAGCTTTCAATGCTAATTGGCTGTTTTTGTTGTGGTGATTATACTTCCATGGTGGCAAAAAGTATTTTAGTTTAGTCACCAACTTCTTTGTGGTCATTCATTTCCACAGGACAAGTAACCAGTACTATTTTACAGGTAGCAAGAAACAAGAAAAATTTGGAATTTTAATTTCTTTGTGTTAATGTATTATCATGCTAAAATTTATTCTGCTCCTTCCTAGGTATGCACCATTCACCATTCATATTACAATTTTTTAAATATAATTCTAAGAGGGTTTTTTTAATGGAAAGAAGAGGTCATACTGCAGGGAATGGAAACTTCCACACATAGGTGGTCATTTGGACAGCTCAGGAGAACTTCCAGACCTGAGAAGGCTCCATGAAGGAGATCAAGGTGATGGAAAGAGAGGTAGGAGGTCACCAAATTAGGGTAACCTAATTCAAACTTAGTCCATGGCCGGCTGGGACTTCCACCTCTTCAAAGGATATTAATCACTATTCCTTTTTGGTTATAAAAAGAAGAAAGAAACATTCTGATTTTAATGATGTTTCCCGGAAAGAATATCCATGGAGCTTGGCATTTATTATATAGGGGCAGATTTGAAAAACCATAGTGCGTCTAAACTGGAGGTGTGAGGGAGGCAGCTGTGGCTCAATCAGTGGGGCTCCCGTTTGCCATGTGGGGGGCCCCGGGTTCGGTTCCCGGGGCCTCCTGGTGTGGGCAGGCCCGCCCGCATGGCGTGGTTGGCTGACCCAGCGAGCGCAAGCAGCAAGGGGGGGATAAATGAATAAATAAATAAAATCTTTAAAAAAAAAAAATAAACTGGAGGTGTATTCAGGAAATACTTTTGCATCCTATTTTGTCTAAACAAATAACTCATAAAAATCATTCAAAATTTTTACTCATGCTTTCTTCAATAGTACAAAATTTCTTTTTTCTTTATCTTCAATAGAAGTTTGTGGCACTGTGCATGTCAGCAAACTTTCTCTACTCTTCTGTTCCTCAAACGAACTTGCAGTGTCCCTAGCTCCACTGGTAACCCTTCCCAGATTAAAAGTTACATATATGCAGAAATCTGATACCTTGGTATATTGGGGCTCATCCTGCTGATTATTTAAGACATTTTCCCCTCCTCTAAGCAACATTCTCACCAACTCTGCATTGCTTTGGGAGGAGAAATCAGTTTATCTTTTTAGAAGAATTACCAAGCATAGTGACTTTCTTCTTTCAGTTAGCTCTTCCCATAATTGACAATCCCAGAAACTGAAATAAACCTCATTCAATACCTTACTCAGTATTACTACTGAAGTTTTTAATATCACTGTTCTTTTCTTTTAAATCAAATGAACGCTTTTTTCCTCAATAAAGTTATTTTCAGCTCATGTACCGTGACTGCCCCTCTCTCTGCGCTGTTGTCTGTGGTCTCAGTCTCCATAAAACAAACCCTTGGTGGTCAAAATGATGGTCCCCAAGCAGAATGTCCTGTCTCCAATACCAAGGAAACTCCCCTTCTTTCACAACTGGGGTTTCTTGTCCTCTGAAAAAAGTACCCCCTGGTTCCTGTCCTCTTCCTCTTACCCCCTGGCTTTGCTCCATTTTTCCACGTGGAAGGAATGGTCCCCTCTCTGTGGCTCCTCCTAGGTTTAAGCTGTTTGGGTCTAAATTCCATCACAATATTGCCTCTACGCGTCTTTTATTCCATATTTAAAGAATGAAGAACACCTAAGGTCCCTTGTCCTTTGCTCCTCAGGGAATGTAGCAACTTTAGGAAAGGGCTTCCTAGAGATGTTGACCCTTGGGGATTCAATCTCAGTTGGAATTAAACAAAACTCATGGAGATGGGAGCTTAGGCCATGGGGAAAACACAAAAAATAGCATCATAAACTGCTTTCAGTGCAAGTGTATTCTACATAATTTTACCATTTGGTTCCCTTCCTACAGAATAAAATTTTCATTTCCATCTAGCTCTTCACTAGATTATTTTCTTGCTGCTATTTATAAATAGATGTTTAAGTCTATTTCCACACTCCAAGGAATATGTTAAATTCAATCATAATGCAACCTTAGATCTTTTTATTGAAATAGTTATTTTTTCCATAGAATCAACATTTCCTTGAGGGCTAACTGAGAGCTGTGTGAAAAAAATCCATTTTCTGAATTGAATTTTAGATTCCATAGTCCCTTTTGATAGAAATATATCCAACTCATGAATCTTAAATAGACTATGAAGTCAATATCACCCTAATGCCAGAACCAGATAAGGACACCACAAAAAAATGAAAAATTACAGACCAATATCCCTAATGAATATAGATGCATAAATCCCTAACACAATACTTGCAAACAGAATCCAAAGGCACATTAAAAGAATTATACACCATGATCAAGTGGGTTTTATCCCGGGTATGCAAGGGTGGTACAACACAAGAAAATCAATTAGTATAATGGACCATACTGACAAATTGAAGAAGAAAATAAAAAGAATATTTAGTGTTTACATTGTGCAAGGTGCCTTTTTTGTCAGAGCCCAATGTGAAGTAAGTCATTTAATTTTTCCCAGAGCCTAACTAATATAGTATGCTGTCAAATTTATAGATTATTTTCCAAATTGATAGTTAAGAAATGATGTCTTAGTGTCATTTGATTTTGCATTTCTTTTATTGTGAATGAGGTTGAGATTCTTTTTTGTATGTTTATATGCCATTTCCTTTTGTTGTGAGATATCTGCCTATATTTGAAAATGCTGTTGCCCATTTCCTTATTGGGTTGTAAGTCTTTTTCTTTCTGATTTCTGGGCACTCTTTACATATTATGGAGGATTGAATAGGATTTTTTGGGGTGTCCTTTCTGATATGACTTTGCTCATTAAAGTTTTCCACTCAAATATAACATACAACTAAAAAAAGTATAAAAATCATAAGTTTACAACTCAGTGAATTTTTATAAATTAGACAGATCCCTGTACAGCAGCACACAGAGTCAAGAGATAGAATATATCCATAAGATCAGCAGCTCCCCTTCACAGTGCAAAATAAATAATATTCTGATTTGGTAACTGTTTTCTCTCCTTTAAATGTGATGTTTTATTGTCTTGTGGCTTTCATTGTTCCTGATGATATCCTCTATTATTGCTACATTCCTTTTTCTCTAGCTTCTTTTTTGGATTTTCTTTTACCTTTGGATTTTGGCAGTTGGATATAAGATGCTTAGTGTGATTTTCTTTATACTTATCCTGCTTGGGGTTTGCTGAGACTTTGGATTTGCAGGTGGTGTTATTTATCAATTTTGTGCAGGGAAAATATCCTTCAAAATGAAGGCAAAATAAAGACATTTTCAGGGTAAAAAAAGTTAAAGAATTCATCTGAAGGAAAAGAACAAGAAAGCCTTTCAGGTTAAAGTGAAGTCTGAATATACAGAACAGAATGAAAAAACCATTAGACAGCATTAATACTGGATAAATTTAAAAGATATGGTTATTTTTTGTGTGTATGTATAAAATTAAGTGCCAGAGCCATCTTTCTCAAAATTCCAGGAAACAACTAACGGGTTTCAGTAACTGGTCAAGTGCTGACTCAAGAAAAACAACCTGAAAAATGGTAAGTGAAGCTTGCAGTGCCTACCCTCTCCCAAGTACAATGTGGAGTCAGCCTGTACCTGTTCCAGAGGGAGCAGAGGAATCCCTATGCACATAATGGGGTGCCTGTATGTCAGTGCCCATTTATCTAGTGGAAACCTGAAGACTGAATCAGGAAACTTGTCACTGGAACACAATCGCAGAATTTGTACTGAAGACAAAAAAGCAGCTTACAGACAGATAAAGCAGTATAAGAAACAATTAAATTGAAGCAGTCTTGGGCAAAAGACTGCTTGCATTAAGTCATAAATTACATAATCCAAGAGGGGGTGAAAGTCTGTGCCAAAGGGGGCATTAGAACTCGTGTAAACTGTAAACTGGGGGATTCCTAAGACCATGAACAGATACAAGCCTGGATAAGAAGCAGGCTCCACAGCTCCACACAGGTGCAGACAAGACAGAGGACACTGCACTTCATATTCGACTAGGGCTGATCTTCTTGGTAGGAGGGTTAAGTTCTGAAAGAAACCACCAGCCAAAGCAAAGCCAAAGTTCAAATACTGTGAAAAGTGTTGTTTGCTTTGGTTGGTTTGTTTTTGTTAGTTGCTGGCACTCGAGGATATTGCTGTCATACCACAAGCTTGATACAAACTTAAGGAACAGACACCTCAGGGACTAATCCCAGAGTTAACACTTTAAAATATTAAAATGTACAATGTGCAACAAACGATTATAAGATAAACAAAGAAAGAAGAAGTGACTACCCATCAAAGGAACAAGAAACCAGCAATGGATTTTGGACAATCCTGAAGAGACTTTTAAAAAAATTATCCTTAGTATGTTCAAGAGATAAAGGAAGACAGAAAAAGAATTAAAGGATATGAGTACCACAATGAATGGACCATATGATCTGTATGCTATTCAAATTAAGTCAGTATCAAATCAAATGTGATTGTTGTAGGTTTAGGATGTTAAATTTTAGCACCATGGTAACAAAAAAGAAAATATATGAAAAATATATTAATAAAGAATGAAAATGACTCAAAATGTGGTGCAATAAAAATTAAATAAATATGAAAGTAGGCATAAACAAAAGAATTGAGGATCAAAAATGGTATAAGACTTACAGAGACAAAATAGAAAAATGGCAAAAGAAAGTCCTGCATTATCAGTAGTTACTTTAAATGTAAATGGATTAAGCTTTCCAGTCAAAAGGCAGAGATTAGCAGAATGGATTAAAAAAAGCATGATCCAATTAAATGCTGGCTATAAGAGATTCACCTCAAATAAAAGATACAAGTAGGCAGAAAGTGAAGAAATGGAAAACATACATAAACCATTTTAAGAGCAACCAAAAGAGAGCTGGGGTACTTATATAATATCAGATAAAACAGACTTGAAAACAAATACTGTTATAGGTGCAAGGAAAATCACTTTATACTGATAAAGGGTCAATCTAACAAGAAGACATTATAATTATAAATATATATGAACTCAATAGCAGTGTCCCAAAATATATGAAGCAAATATTGACAGATTTGAAGGAATACATAGGCAGTTCTACCTTAATATTAGGAGACTTCAACACACCACTTTCAATAATGGTCAGAATATCCAAACAGAAAATCAATAAAGAAATAGAAAACTTGAATGATACTCTCAACTGTTGGAGAAGATGCTGAGAGCCAGAGCATAAAGGGTTAAGCATTTAAAAAGCATGCTTGCTGGAAAAGAAACATTAGTAAATGTCTCCAAGGACTCTGCACACTGCAGACATCAATGGGAAGAAGTAGAGCAGAATGAACCCACCACTAAAAAGTTATTGTATAAATTCCTAAGAAAAATTATCTAGAAATACAGGAACCGGCAGCTCTCTCATGTGCCACACAGAGGAACTAGCAAAGGATGCCCTACTTTTGTTATCAGCTTTGTAGTATAAAAAGCAGCTTCAGCCTAAATAAAGTTGCCTGCATTCCACATGGAGTGAGGTCCCCTGATCCCAATCTTTCTTTGGATCATTCCCGGCATCGTCTACCTCCACGTTGATTTACAACACTTAACCAACTAGACCTAACAACCAACTAGCAGACAAATATGAAACACTTCATCCAACAGCAACAGGGTGCATATTCTTCTCTAGTGCACATGGATTATTCTCCAGGATACACCATATGTTAGGTCATGAAACAAGTCTCAATTAATAAAATAATATTGAATTTATACAATGTATTTTCTCCAACCACAATGGAATGAGGCTAGGAGTTGTTAATATAGAGAGAAATGGAAGATTCACAAATATGTAGAAATTAAACAGCATACTCTTAAACAAACAATGAGTCAAAAAAGAAATCACAAGGGTAATTAGGAAATATCTTGAAAAAAATGAAAATGAAAGCACAACCTACAGAAGCTTATGGGATGCTAAAAGGCAGTGCTGAGAGGGAAATTTATAGCTTTAAATACATACACTAAAAAAAAGAAGTATCTCAATTCAGAGACCTAACTATACAAGTAGAAGTTCGAGAAAAAGAAGAGCAAATTAAACCCAAAGCATGCAGAAGGAAGGAAATAACAAAGATTATAGCAGAGATAAATGAAACAGAGAATTAAAAAAACTTATAGAGAGACTCAAGATAACCAAAAGTTGGTTCCCTGAAAAGACCAATAAAAAAAAGACAAATTTTTAGCTGGACTTTCAAAGAAAAAACAGGCAACAATAACTAAACTTAGAAATGAAAAGGGGAACCTTACTAACGACCCCACAGAAATAAAAAGGTTGATAAGAGGATAGTATGAACAATTGTATGTCCCCAAATGAGATAATCTAGCTAAAATGAACAAATTCCTGGAAAAGCATGAACACCTTACGCTGACTCAAAAAGAAATAGATGATCTCAACAGACCAATAGCTAGCAAAGAGATTGAATCAGTCATTTAAAAACTCCCAATAAAAAAAGCCCAGGACCAGATGGCTTCATAGTCATAAGAGAATTCCACCAAATATTCCAAGAACACAGCTCCAATTCAACTCAAAATCTTCCAAAAAGTGAAAAGGGGGCAACACTCCATAACTCATTCTATGAGGCCAATCACTCTCATACCAAAGCCAGATAAAGACATGACAAAAAAAAAAAAAAAAAAAAAAAAAAAAAAACCTACAGACCAATACCCCTTGTGGATATAGATGCAAAATTCTTCAAACATACCAGGAAACTGAATCAAAGAGCCCATTAAAAGTTATACACTATGATCAAATGGTATATATTCCAGGCATGTAATATAAGAAAATCAATTAATGTAATACACCACATTAACAGAACAAAGAAAAAACCCACACGGTCTTCTCATTTGACACAGGTAAGAGATATACAGGACAAAATACAGTACTCCTTATTGATAACATAACTTAGAAAACTAGGAATAGAAGGAAACTTCCTCAGCATGATAAAGGACATATATGAAAAACCCACTGCTAACATCATACTCTGGTGAAAAACTGAAAGCTTTCCCTCTAAGATCAGGAACAAGAGAAGGGTGGCAAATGTCACCACTGTTATTCAACATTGTATTGGAAGTTCTAGCTACATCAATTAGGCAAGAAAAAGAAATGAAAGACATCCAAACTGGAAAGAAAGAAGTAAAACTTTCACTGTTGCAGATGACAGGATCCTATATATAGGAAATGCTGAAAAACCCACAATAAAGTTATTAGAATTAATAAATGAATTCAAAAGAGTGGGAGTACACAAGATCAACTGCAAAAATCAGTGGAGTTTCTACACACTAGAAATTAACAATCTGAAGAAGAAATTAAGAAGTTTACAGAAGCAACTAAAAGAATTAAATATTTAGGAATAAATGTAATCAAGGATGTAAAGGGCTTGTACAAGGAAAACTACAACACATTGCTAAAAGAAATCTCAAAGAAGACCTAAATAAATGGAAAGACATTCTGTGCTTGTGGATTAGAAGACAAAATATTGTCAACATTCTAGTTCTACCCAAAGCAATTTACATGTTCAATACAATCCAAATCAAACTTCCAACATTCTTCTTTGTAGAAATAGAAAAGCTGATTATCAAATTCATATGGAAGGGTAAGCTGTCTCAAATGGCTGAAGTCATCTTGAAAAGGAAATAAGTTGGAGGATTCACACTTCCCAATCTTAAAACTTATTAAAAAACCACAGTAATCAAAACAGCATGGTATTGGCACAAAGACAGACATATAGGCCAATGCAATTGACCTGAGAGTTCAGGAATCAACCCTCATCTATGGCCAGTTGATTTTTGACAAGGATGTGAAGCCCACTTAATTGGTAAAAAGTAGTCTCTTCAGTAAATGGTGTAGGAAAACTGGATGTCCATATACAAAAGAATGAAGGAGGCCCTCCCACCTCACATCATATATAAAAATAAACTCAAAATTGAACAAAGACCTAAATATAAAACTCAAAACTATAAAATGCTTTGAAGAAAACATAAAGGAGTGTATTCATAACCTTGTGTTTTGCAATGGTTTCTTAGACTTTATGTCAAAACACAAGCAACAAAAGAAAATATACACAAATACTCCCTCATCAAAATAAAAAAATTCTGTGCATCAAAGGACTTTATCATGAAGGTAAAAATACAATCTACAGAATGGTAGAAAAAATTTAGAAACCATATACCTGATAAGGACTTAATATCCAGAATATATATAAAAAAGATTACAATTCAACAACAAAAGGCAAACAACAACAACAAAAAACTATTTAAAAATGTACAAAAGACTTGAATAGACATGTCTCCAAAGAAGATATACAAATGGCCAAATGCACATGAAAAGATGCTCAATATCCTTAGCCAGTTGGGTCATACAAATCAAAATCACAATGAGGTACCATTTCACTCTCACAGGGAGAATCAAGCCTATTTTATTTTTAAATGGGGGGGGTTGCTCTTACACTAGCTTGAGAGTTGAAGTCACTGGGGGCCCAGTTTTAGGGGGAACCTCCACAATTTCTTGAGTTTTACCTCCAGATCCCTGCCACATTTTCACTGTGAAGACCAGAGAAAACTCCCCTCATGTGCCCAACAGGGGGAGGTGAAAAGAAACCATTTTGAAATAAGATCAGAGCTGTCTGGTCTCCTTAATAAAGGACTGCCCTCAAAAGAAACTAATTTAGCAGAACCTCACTGACCTGGGGAAAGGGAAATACCTAACTCCACCCCCCCCCCAGCCTTCCTGTCTCAACCAAGTGTTTGGGAAAGCTGAGAAGCACTTGTGAAGGTCATACTGCAGGACTACAGTCTCACTAAAAGACTAAGACCTATTCATAGGATTATAGAGTGCTGCCCCAGTCCCCAATCCTTTCCATGAGATTAATAGGGCTTTTGTGTAACATATTAAAATGGAAGGAACTGCAAGATCCAGGAGTTATTGAAGAAGTCTCTAGGAAACTCAGAGTAAACAAGAGAAACATAAACAAGGACATCAGAGAACATTTTAGCCTCTGACACCTACAGCAGCAGCAAACAGTAAATATAGCCTAAATCCTAGCCAGAAAAACATAAACCTCATGCCAACAGCCTATTTATCTCTGTTCCTTTTTCCCAGAATATTATATCTGGCTTTCAACAAAAAAATGCAAGCATAATAAAAGGCAGAAAACAGTCTGAAGAGACAGAACAAGCATCAAAATCAGCCTCACATATGGAAGATGTGTTGGAATTATCAGACCAGGAATTTGAAATAGCTATGATAAATATGCTAAGGACTGTAATGGAAAAAGGGGGCAATATGAAAAAACAGCTGCGTAATGTAAGTAGAAAGATGGAAACTCTAAAAAAAGAATTAAAAAATTCTAGAAATCAAAAACACTGTAACAGAAATGAAAAATGTCTTCAATGGGCTCATTAGCAGATTGGACATGGCTGAAGAAAGAATTAGTGAACTTGAAGATATGTCACTAGAAACCTCCAAAACTGAAATGAAAAGAGAAAATAAGAATGAAAAAATGGGCAAAATAGCCAAGAGCTGTGGGACAATTATAAAAGGTGTAACATGTATGTAATGGGGATATCAGAAGTAGAAGAGAGAAATGAACTGAAGAAATATTTGAAGTAATAATGATGGAGAATTTTCCAAAGTAATTGGATATTGTGTAGAGTTTCCACCCCCTGGTTTCATGTTCAAGGTACACTCAAGCCATTGCTTTAGACCTAAAGTCTCCTCCAGGTTATAGAATGGCACAAAGAAAAGGAGGGTAGAGGATGGTAAGTGAGGGTTGAGAGGTGGCCACTAGGTGGGTACATGACTTCCCCAGGAGTGGTCATGGGCCAGTGTGTTCTCCTTTGATTTTTCTCTTCATTGGTTCCTGGATCAGAGAAAAGCTCTGTTTTTATGAGAAAGGTAATTGTCTAAAGGGAAGTATGTGAATTCAGAAGCCAAATTTGGACCAGCACACCAGGAATAAAGAGATAGGTATGTACCCTTGGGTGAGGGGGTAAGACTATGGGCATCTGGGCTCTCTCTAGGACTTGGACTCCTGGCATGGTGGGTATGCTTGGGGTATTTCTGTGGAAAAAAGAAAAAAACACAGATTTGGAGACTAGCAGGAAGACTACCTCAAAGAAAGTCAGTGAGAGCAAGCCTGAAGTTTGACTTGGTGCATTCAGAGAGTGGATTGAAGTTTTTAATTCTGTTAATTGTTCAAGTATACATCTACTTCATTAAATAAATTAAAATGTTGGCTACCATTTCACTTCTAATACAATTTTCTTCTCCAAAAATAACTACTATCACTCTCTCTCTCATTTTTCTTTCTCAAAATATACACACACAAATACATACACATCTATATTTACATTTTACAGAGCAACTTATATCATGGAAAATGTATTTTTCTGCAACTACTTTTCTTCATTTACTGATATGTCTGGAAATTATTCTATGTCTGAACATAGAGATCTTATTAGTTTGGTGCAGAACTGTACCCTATAATTAGTATTTAATATAGATTATTCTTGCACTAAGGATTATAAGTTTGGTTCTTTCCCACATTTTCACTTTTACAAAGTCTGCAATTAACATTTGTGGATGTATATTGGTGTATATGTAACAGTATTTCCTTAAGTTAGATGCTTAAGTTTTAAATCAAAAGTACTGACATTTTACATATTGATAAATAATGCCAAACACCAGAAATATATCTATACCAATTTTCCTTCTGCCTAAGAGGGTATAAAAAGCATTCTTTCTTCAGAAATTCACCTCATCTGACACTAGAAAAATTGTTTCACCATTTGGAAAAAAAATGTAATTGTTGCCTCTATTTTATATTATACACACCTACTACTGTAGGTGAATTACGGATTTAGAAATGAAAGATCAAATTTTTAAATTCTTAGAATTAAGTAGAGAATATCTTTTTGATTGTAAAATATTATTTAAAAAAGAAAGCATAGGCCAGAAAGAACCCTAATGATACATTCAATAAATAGGATTCTGGTTATTATGAACAATAATGAAATCTTATCTTATTATAAAAGCTTAAATTTTTACATTATCTATACCACCAAAAATTTAGTTTTATGTGTTGGATAGCAAAACTGATATCCATACCATTAATAGCAAAACTGATCCATACCATAAATGTAACATTTGATTTGAGATTAGCAGTGAAGTTCATGAATATGCTCACTATGACTTCCAATTTGTTGTTTATTCCAGCTGAACAATTGCTAACAAGAAAAAAGAAACGGAAGGAACAATGACAGCTACTTTTTGTGGATTTGCTCATCTTGGGTTCTGGGACAGCTTCGGCGGGAAGTGCTCATCGCTGGGGTCGTCCTCTCCTTTCACACCATCGCCTTGGTGGGAAATACGGACCTCAGCCTGCTGCCATCACAGGATGAGTGTCTTCACACCCCATGCTCTTCTTCCTTAGAGTGGGCCATCTCAGATCTCTATGACATCAGAAGTGTGCCCACAGATGATACTTAGTGTCTGGAGTGAAGACAAGACCATGGGTGGCCTGTGCCCTTCAAATGTTCATGGATGTTGTGCTACCCACACTTGAGTGCGTCCTTCTAGCCGTGATGCCTTATGACCCACTCAGGGCTGTCCACAAGCTTCTGCTCTATAAGACCATAATGAGCCCTCAACCATGTCAAGGCCTGGTGATGGGTACCACTAATGCCATGACACTTTCTCCCTACGCCATGAGTCTTCCTCGGTGGAAGAACCACTACCTAGATCACTATTTTCTAAAATATCTGCAATGGTCAAGATTGCATGTGTAGGCACGACAGCCATAGAGGAAACTTTAATTGTGTTTTTAAATTTACCTTGCGCCATGTCTTCTCATTCTTGTTTCATATGACTTCATTGCTTCAGCTGTAGTCAAGATCAAATCTGAAACAGGGAGGGAAAAAACATTTGGGACCAGTTCCTCCGTCTCATTGTGGTGTTTGTCTTCTAAAGGACTGTTATCTACATGTACATACAACCAGGACACAGTCCACCTCAAAATGAGGGCAAACTTCTCAGCACTTTTTATTTCACTGGTTCTCCCAGCTTGAACCCATTTCTCTACACACAAGTAACACGGAGTTCAAGGGGGCCATGAAGAGGCTGATTGGAAAAGAAAAATTTCCAAAGAAACAACAAGACAATAATATTTTTCTGCAAGAACTTTTCATAGAGAAATTGACCCTGCCTAACCTTTAAATTATGGTCAACTTATTTTCTACTCATCACTTTAGAGAAAGAAAAGGCACCTAAAATTTTACTCATAATGCTTTTGAATCAATATTGCCATTGTTAAGGGTCAATTCTTTTAAGAAAATTTTTCAAAGTCAATAACTATCATCTTTGATAATTCATCGACAGCTGTGGCTACAAAGCAGTTTTCATGAAGTTTAAAGTTTGTGTTAAGCGGGAGAAGCATTCAATTGATTCAAATTATGATGTGCTACATATCTTCATACTATTGTGATACTGTAACAAAAATGCATAAATTCAATATGCTGGGTTTAAATTTCGTGTATGGCTCACCAATCTGTTCCTATTAGGAGGAAAACATCCTTTTGAAGATTTCAAATACTCCTGCCATTTCCGATTACTTTTAAAGAATGCTGACATATCCCATGAGCTAAGATATATTTCTATTTGTAGCTATTTTATGCTTGAATCAGGGCTTTCTCAAAACTATGATATAAAAATAAAGTGTAGGAAAAAATTGAACACAGTTTGATATGATTACAATATTAATAAATCACTCTTGGCTTCAAATTTTTGTTTCATCCAACAGCTTCATAAATATTTTTGTAAGTTGATAATAAGAAAATGTTACATATTTATTAACTTTTTAAAAGGTTAGCATTACCTTGAATTAAAAATTTTACAAAGATATTACAAGAAAAGAACTTGGTATACAAATATTTCTCATGGCATGGATGCAAAAGTCCTTCACTAAATATTAGCAAATCAAATCCAGAATAAAGAAAATGATAATACATCACGACCAAGTGGATTTACTCAAACTATGCAAGACAAGGTTGGTTTAACATTATAACTCATTATACTGTTAACTTAACCCACGACATTGACAGCATAAAAGTGAGAAATAATGTCATCATCTCAATAGATTCAGAAAACGCATTTCAACACTCATTCATGGGGAAAAAACTCTTAGCACACTTGGAATAGAAACAAACTTCTTTACCTACTAATGATTAAACTCCCAACAAACATTACACCCAAGGGTGAGCCAATTTATGACACATGTGACACTGCATTACAGTAGAGAAAGGATAGTCTTTTCCATAAATGGTTCATGTCATATGGATATCCTTTAGGAAAAAAAAAATATCTGGACATCATGCACAAAAATCCATTTCAAGTGGATTGCAGATACAAATATGTGAGAAAACAATTCAATTTTTATTGGTGTTCTTGGTGAATTTAGAATAAGAAAGGATTTACTATACAGGCACAAAACTACTAACCATAGCAGACATGGGTTCAAATGGACTATAGTAAAATTAAGAGCATCTGTTTATCAAAAGATCCATTACAAAAAACAATCCATTACAAGAGGTAGTATGTGCGCTTGCCTGTGTGTCTATTTAAGAAAGGACTGCTGCCCAGTACATGTGAAGAATTCCTCCAAATCAAAAGAAAAATACAATGTAATAGAAAAGTTACTTTACAAAAGAGGATATCCAAAAGACAATATGGGAAAATGTGCTCAACTTCACTACTCATCTGGGGAAATTATAACCAGAGGTGGGTTCACTGCACACTCACAAGTTCTGCTCCATGAGAACATGATCTGTTACTCCAGGAAGCATGTAGTTCCTTACAATTCATATCAGCAGAAGTTGGAGAGCACGTTTGGCCGTGGATGACCTGACTTTATTGGCATGGGCACTCTCTCTGAGAGCACAGGAGTCAGGTTCAAGCACCTGAAAGCAGCCCTGACAACCTTCTACGTGGACTAACTAAAGCTTAAACCAGAAAGTAGCCCAAGTCTCACCCAGGACAACTAACAAGGAGCTGATGATGGACAACGCCCATCCCAAGGAACAGAGAGTCTGCAACGGTAAGCAAGATAGCTCCATCCATCTGCCCCACGGGATCGAAGCCCCCTCTCATTTAGAAGCAGAGTGGGCATCACCATCCCAGAATCCTCAAGATTGCGAAATGAACAATGGGCTGAAGCTGACTTATTATTATTCTATTACACACATCGTTATTCTAGCAATGGAAGAGCTTGTATTATTGATGTAAAGGCTGTGGCCACCTGGGGCTCTGAGGGGCGGGAGAGGCAAGAGTAGGTGTGACGTGGGGGCATTGTCAGGACATTGGGATTGTCCTGCATGGCATTGCAATGACGGATACAGGCCATTATACATTTTGTCATAACCTACAAAATTGTGCAGGCAAGAGTGTAAACTACAATGTAAACTATAGACCACGGTTCGTAACAATGCTTCAGCATGTGTTCATCAGCTGTAACAGATGCACTACACTAATTAAAGATGCTGTTCATGTGCGAAAGCAGGGGAGAGGAGGGGCTGGAGCATATGGGAACCCCCTATATTTTTTTACATAACATTTATGTAATCTAAAGCTTCTTTAAAAATAAACAAAAAAAATTAAAAACTTCTTCAGTCATATATTAAACAGAATATAGGAACCACTAAAAATAGCACAGTTTTGCACATGTAAAATGGTTAAGAAATACATAAATACTGCAATAAATGGGGCCCTTTGCCTTGAAAAACAAAGCAGTCCAAGTGTAACCTACAACGTGAACCCCAGACCACGGCTAGTAGCGACGCTTCACTATTTGTCTTCAGTTGTGACACGGGCACCACACTCACGTTAGATGGTATTGATAGGGGAAAGACTGAGGGGGAGGCGTTGGCTATAGGGGAATCCCCTATATTTTCGATGTAACTTTTCTGTAATCTAAAACTTCTTTAAAATCAAACTTAAAAAGCAAAGAAACAGTAAGTGAGGTTGAAATGCTGGAACTTCCCTCAAATGTTGGAATTTTGGAATGTGTTTAATGCAATGTGCCGGGCAGCTCCTAAGCAGCCCCTGTGGAAGACCTGGGGGACATTTCCTTCACCAAGGAATTTAGAAATGACTTGGTGAGGACGGCATCAGTGTTCTTAAAATGCTCCATGGTATCTGACTTCTGTGGTCCAGAGCTGATGGTGGGAAATGCAGCCGTGGAACTGGATGCCTGATATTGAGAAAAATGATATCCTGAAAATTAGATGCCAAGGGCCACTCCACAATCACAGACGAGTGAGAGCAAAGACCACAGTCACGCCAGAGGCCTGGGGTGTCCTGGCTCACAGGGATCTGTGCGGGTAGACAATTTATCATAAGCTTCCTGGGAGTGAATACTAAGGTATCCTGCTAAGATGTTAGTCAGACTCTGTTAGGAGGAAATTTCTAGATCTGGGGTCAGAAGCATAACTTGAATCAATGTAGTTTTCATGGCCTCTTTCCCATTTTCCAGACCTAAACCAATTCCCAGACCCAGACCCTCTCAATTGAGGGAGAAGATAATCCTTTTAAGAAATGATCCTGCTATGCAGTAAAATATGATTCAGGACTTTTCCCCAGAGAGACATTTCAGCAATTTAACAAGTTGGCCGCATGCTGGAGAAGGAGGTTATTAGACATTGACTCTGAAGGTTGCCAGTCCCTGGTGATCTGGTAATTCCCCAACGCAGCTTTGGTGCTTCTCTGGCAACTGAGAAGGAAAGAAGACCTGGGGGTGAGTTGTAACGGAGTCGCGTTCATTTCAAACAACAGTCGGTTCTTTTATTGTCTTTATTCTCTAAGAGAGAGAACACTCGACGTAATTTTGCCGTGGGAACTATGAAATTTGCTTGAAATTTTTTAGTAGCTTCAAATAGCGTTGTGAGAAGTTAATGTTCAAAGGGGCAGAATCTTTGGGGACATGGAGAAAAATGAAATCATAAATACCCATAACTGTTCAACTTTATAATGAGGTCCCTTGGGTCACACTTTCCTCTTTAAAATAACTGTTAAGTGAAAATCTCCCCTGTTCTTTCCTTGACTTTTGTTTGCTTGTTTTTTTAGGAGGTACCAGGGATTGAACCCGGAGTTCCTCAGCCACAACCACTGGGCTACACCAGCGTCCCATTTTGTAATTCCTTTTTTTTTTTTCCAGGAGGTATCAGAGATTGAGCCTGAGATTTCATACATGGGAAGCAGGTGCTCAACCAGCTGAGCTGCACCTGCCCCCCCTTGACTTTTAACAGCAAATGTCAGTCTCTCTATTCAGAATACCTGAGGATTCTCCCTCAGCTACTCAGAGGGATGGCAAGGGCAAACACAGCAATTCTTCAGTTTATAAAAACAGTAGGAGGGAGCCATCTGAAAGGTGGATCGTAATAGATGAAGCACAAGCTAGTACTTCCACATTCCCAATGTGTGTTTCCATTTTTCCTTTCTCACATCTTTAGAACATAAGAGAGACGTTAGTAAATAAGCCAACTGTTCAGTGAAATGAAGGTCAAACTGTGCCTTATTTTCATTTAGAAATTGGGGGAAAATATAGTGAAAATAGAGGAAACCAATGCTTTTCCTAGGGGTTTATACTCATTAATTCTATGCTTTAATGAAGAATTACCAGACATTTGAAAAATGGATGATCTAGTTATTTTCTCTGAACTGACCCATTTTTGTAAGAATAAATAATAAATTTAATTTAAGAGCAAACTGTAAGTGTGAAAGTATGTTTAATAGTATATAGCAGTGGTAGAGCCTACACAACCAAACTAAGATTTAAACAAGAATATGCAGCAGAGTAGGTGTGGCTCAGTGATAAATATATATATATATATACACACAAATATCCAGAACTCTACTATCTTTTTTTTAGTTGTCTAAACAGGTTCTGAAACTAAAATCTTTTAAAAATCATTTTAATTATTTAATTAAAAAAAAAAAAAAACATTTACTTTTAAATCACTAAATTCCATGAGATCTTGTAAAGAAGCGATACGGTGATAATTTTGTGGTTATAATATTGTGAGATCAGAAATCTGGAGAGCTGGGAGGTTTTGAAGTTATAGAATGAAGTATTTGAGTCAAAGACTGAATCCATGCGTTAGACACCATGCATCCAATTTATTATGATATGGATTATTTGGGGATGATATAAAAAGACATGTTCTTTATGACAGCAAGTTTGTTTCATGGTCAAAACTAAGTAGAGAATCAAAATAAATTATTTTAAATTATTTTCAAATTTTCAACTTATTTTGAATACATATTCAGAATTAAAATCGATTCAAATATAAAGTGGAATTTAAATATGTACCTCTCGTGATCCTAGGCACTTTCCCTCAAAAGAAACCAATGTTGACTCTACAAGTTTGTGTAAAATATGATTAGTAATATCATAAAAATTAAATGCTCTGCCACGCAAGCTACGGTTTTAATCAACAGCATATTTTGACCAAGCTTCCACATGAGCACTTGCATATTTGTGTAATTCTGTTAAGTGTATGTAACCATCAGATAACTAGTTTCTTCTTGGTGATCATTTAGGTTGTTTCCAATTTTTCACATGAAAACAATGCTGTGCAAATATTTTGGGGAATCAATGTACATACGCATGCAAGATAAATTCCAGGAAATGAAATTAGTGGAAGCTTGTTCAAAATGTTTGTGCATTTTTCATTTGGAAGATAATGGCAAATTGTCATCCAAAAATAATTTGTATTCCTCCACTCAATTAAGAGACTGGCTATTTTCTCATATATGCAACAATGTTGGTTTATAACTACTACTTAAATATATAGCAACATGTTAAGAGAAAAAATACTCAAAATTTCAATTTGCATTTCTTAATTAAAATTATTTTCACATGTGTTTATGTATTTATTTTTTCCCTGAATTCTTTTTATGCCATTTGCCCATGTTTTCTTTGTGAGGGCAATCCTTATTTCAGGGGTAGCAGGACAAAAGCTGAAAATCTGCTATTAAGAAAAGGAACTTTTTCTACCATGTATGTCAATGGTTTTACTTGGGTCCTGTTGTACCATGTCATTTATCCATTGTCGAATCGTCCATTGAAATTCATGACATATTCTTTAGGGACAGAATTTCTAAGCTCTCTTCTTATGGATTGCCTCTGCCCTTGAGCAAAATTTCTGAGCGTCTGTTCCACAGCTCAATAGCAGAAATTACATCCTTCTTTATGAGCAGGGCATTGACCCAACCGCCTCTTCCGGCATTGGAGCTCTGCCCTGTGAGTGAGCTAGGATGAGGGTGATGGAGGCCCCAGCATCCTCAGCCTGCCCTTCCTGGGGTGGAGCTTCCACTCTGTGGACAGGGTCTGGGAAAGGGACCCCCAAACGTGCAAGGAGTTCAGCTTCAACAGCTGAGGCATTCTGCGCAAAAGGCATATATTCCTATATTTGCTCATCAGTTGGGAATTAAAGTGACACTCTAAAAGGGTAAACGTAGGTATTTGATTCACCTTTATGGTTCTTTACAACACAAGGCCTTACAAACTTCTAAAATTAGTCTAGTTTTATAGCATTGTTGTATATTTGATAATTCGTTGGCACTAGCATACAAATGTTACATTCCAATTATTTGCAAGAATGATCATTTTACCAGAGGTCAGTAATTAATTATATCTTTCCTTCTTTATTCCATCTGTAACCAGAGGGATCCACAGAGTTCCATCTGGGATGGGCTTTCCATGCCTGCACCCTTCAAGAGTGAAGACCCGTGCTCAGACCCAAGTGGAACGTGGAGAGCGAGGCTTTATCAATCAGCTTCCCGGCACTGGGGTGCTGACATCTCGGACCAGATAATTCTCTGTTGTGGGGTTTGTCCTGTGCGATGCACAATGTTTGGCAGCTTTCCAGGCCGCTGCACACTAGGGGCCGGTAGCACTTCCTCCGATTATGACAATTAAAAGTGCCCGCGCCTGGGAGCCGCGGTTGTGGGTAAAGACACGTGGTTGTGCTCTGAAGCCTGGTTTACTACACAAGAGTCAGCCTGCCGTGTCGGTGTGAGACGAGCCCAAATGAGCCTGCCAGTGCACTAAGCACACTCACAAACACAAAGGCACAAACTCACAAATAGGTTTGACAGCATGTTTTAGTGCCCTTTTGTTTTGTTTTATTACAAATGGTTTAAGAGCCTCAATTTTTTTCAGTAAGAGTAAAGGCAATTTTCATATATGTTGAGCTCTTTTCAGTGCAATGAAAATTTCATTAAAAAACATTTTTGCGATGGAAAAAAAAATTTTTTTATTTTAATTTTATATTCTCAAATGTGAAGGCATGAGGTAACATGTAGGAAATGTGACTGTGGCATAAACGCTCAGTACTTTGAATTACATTCTGCTCTTCAAGTTGGCGTCTGTGTTTAGGGAAGCTTGGGCTTCCCTGGGTTCTGGGGCTGATCATAGATAGCAGGACATGGATGGCACTGGCTGAGGGCGTGGGTGAGAGAAAGGAAAAGTACCTATTCCTGAGGGAAAGTGTCTTAGTTTGCTAAAGGCTGCCAAGGCAGTATGCCAGAAACGGGCTGACTTTCACTATGGGGATTTATTAACTCAAAAGCTTCAGCTCTGAGTCTGATCGAGGCAACAGGTGAAGCTCTGTCTGTGAAGACACGGCCGTAATCCTGCACCCCTGTCCCGTGACTGGGCACGTGGTGGCATCTGCTGGCCTCTGCCTCCTCCTCCTGGCTCTGTTGCTTTCAGGAGCTCCTTCTGTGGCTTTCTCTCTCCTGGGTTCCATTGATTTCAGCGTCGTGTTCTTGTGGCTTTCTCTCTCGGCTTCTGTGGGTTCCACTCTGAGCCCCTGGGTCTTTTTTCTCTGTTGGTCTCTGAATTCATCCTGCTTAGGACTTCAGCAATAGGAAGCCCCAAGATGCCACCACACAAGACCCCCAGTCTGACTCATCTTGGCTCCATTATTTTCCAAGATTTGCTTTGTTTTGTTTTGTCTTTAGTCAAACACTAGATGGTACCAACAGACCACGGTGCCCCCAGCTATCTTTTCCTCACCTTCTGCCTCCTCTGTCTTAACCAATGATTCCTGCATTCAGCAATGAAATTTCTCCTGATTCCCTTCCTGGTAGCAATTCTGGTAAAAATCCTTGTGTCCCTTTGTGACCCAAACACAGCACGACACTTATACAAGGAAAATACTTTAAGCTATTTCTTCTGTGCCTGTGCTTTTAAATATTTAAATACATTTCTGTATAAATAAAAATATACTCGAGGTAGTATTTGCCATTTTAAATAATTGGGAAGGCTCAGAAGTTCTATTTTCAACCCAGAGGGTCTGAAAATATAACCATCTAATCAACACTAAAAAGCTACCACCCAGAGCCGACACATATTCAGAATGGATTGTTTCTGGAGGGGACTGGTAATTCACAGGGCAGGACTTAATGGGCCTTTTGTGCTTGCTCAGATTGTAAATCAGACAATGGCTAATGGTGTATTTAGATTGCAAGCTGGAGAATGGCTAATGGTGTTGAGTATTTTTTCATATGCATATTGGCCATTTGTAAATCTTCTTTGGAATAAAGTCATTCAAATCCTTTGCCCATTTTTTAATTGGGTTGTCTGTTTTTTAAATATATTTTTATTACAGAAGTTGTGAACTTACAAAACAATCATGCAAATGTGTGGAATTTCCATCCAACACCCCTTCACCAACAGACCACACTGTTGTGGAACATTTGTTACAGATTATAAGACAATATAAGACTATTACAGCTAACTATGGTCCATAGCGTACATTTGGCATATATTTTCCTAATTGGGTTGCTTTTGAATGTTGAGTTGTAAGAGTTCTTTTTTTATATTCTGAATACTTGCAAATATTTTTCTCCCATTCTGAGAGTTGCTTTATACTCTTGAGAGTGTCCTTTGATGCACAATGTTTTCATTTTAATGAAGTTCAATTTATCCATTTTTTCTTTTGTTCCCTGTGCGTTTGGTGTCATGTTTAAGAAATGGTTGCCAAATTTCAGTTCATGAAGATGTGCTACTATGTTTTTTTCTAAGAGTTTTAGAGTTTTACCTTTTAAATTTCAGTCATAGCTACACACAAAAATGCAAACAGACAAACACACAGAGAAATGGACAGACAGACATAGAAGGTGGATTTTAGACTGGTGGAGAATGTTTTGGTTAGGAAACTTTGCTTCCATATCATTCAGAGTGTACAACAAAGGTGACACACTTTTCCATTGAGAGATGATGGCAAGTCGGCTCCAGTGAGCTGCCAAGTCTCAGGTGCAAATAACTAGCCCCATGACCGATCTCAAAGCTTGCCTGCACTACCCAGAGCACCTCACAAATGGACTTTGCAAAAACATGAATATCCTGCCCTATGATAAATACAAAGTCTTCTGTTAAGGGCCACAGATGGATTGAAGGTGAAGAATTTATCATGGCAACTTGAAAGCTGTGTGACTGGATATCACACAAGACACATGAGCCGGACGATGAAGTTCTCGTCCTGTGCTTGCCATTCCCCATTCTAAAAATGTCTAAGGAACACCATTCCTGGGCCCACAGCATAGTCCACAGTTTCCTAGAAAGCAAATTAACTAAGGAAATATTGGCTATTACCTAGGATGTCTACGAAGGAAGTGACCTTTTTCTAACTGGTTCATGTTGTATAACAGTGCTTGACTCTTAGTATACATTGAAGAAACATTTGGATTAAAATATAAAAATGAATGTTGACAAATAAGCACAGAGCTAAGTCCACAGTGCATTTCATCACCATTTTCTTCAGTTACTTCCCAAAACATAAACATATACTGGTCTATATTTTTCCACATTGCTATTTCCAAAATGGAATCACTTTCTTCTTCCCATACACCTGCCTTTATCCTTCCCCAAATCTTCCAATGTACCATTGAGATCTCCTGGTCCACAACTAAATAAACTCACCTATATCCTCAAATTATTTTCCTAACATGTTCTATGCCTGGCAGTAACTGATTTAACACTCTTCCCTGAAGACACTGTTTTCTCCACAACTCCCTTATGAGAAGATAATTCCACGCTCCATTCCTCAGAATGTGAGAATTGAGATAAAGACTTTATTCTACTTCTAGACCATTCTCCCTTTCACTATTTTATTTAAAATGTGCTATTTCATTGGAAGAGCATGCCAACTGGCTGAGCAACTATCTAGACTGATATTTCCCCCAGTAAGTTCCCAGACCACCTGCATCAAACTCACCTGGAGTGTTCTTTAAAATGTCTCTTCCAGGGCACAGATGTTTTAAATCAGAAATTCTCAACATTAAACCCAAGAATCTTAATTTTTAACAAGAACATGTGAATCCTATGGCTTCTGAAGTTTGAGGAACTCTCCTCATTCTCTTTTGGCTGCTGTCCTCTGCTGGAATCATAACCACTCTTCCCTTGCACAGTTTTCCTCCATACCCAAAGCCCTGGAGTCGTTCCAGACTTGCTTCAGGTCCAGGGCAGTCGGCACCTCTCCACCTGGATACTTGTTACCTTGGCCACCTCTGGACCCAGTCATTCCTCAGAGTTGCTCCAGCTTTCTAATGTTAAGAAAAGTCCTACAGGGAAGCGATGTGACTCAAGCAATTGGACTTTTGCCTACCACATGGGAGATCCTGGGTTCAGTTCCCAGTGTCTCCTGGAGAAGGCCAGCTGGTCCGACGAGCTGATGTGAGACCATGAGAGACAACCAGACTAGGGAGGTAGGTGGCTTGGGTGATTGAGGACCTCTCTTCCACATGGGAAGCCCCAGGCTCGGTTCCCAGTGCCTCCCAAAGAGAAGACGAGCAGACACAGAGAACACACAGCAAATGGACACAGAGAGCAGACAGCGATAGAAACAATGAGGGAGGAGGAATAAATAAATAAATCTTTTTTAAAAAAATGCTACAAAACTACCTTTAGTTCTTTTAGTTTTCTTCTTAATTACTCCCTCTATTCCTTACATCTGAGCAGAAGGATAAGAAAATGATCTTACAAACATTGCTATTTTATAGACAGTGAGATATTGTGTTAAACCATCCTAGTGGTTGTGCTAATTTTTATTTCTGACCAGTTTAGTGTTGTTTTGAGATATTTAATATTTTTTAGTTTGCAAACAAAAATTCGAGTTTGGAAGATTTTGATATGAACCCTCCAAATTGGAAATAAATGGTACAGCTCCATCAAAACAGGAAAAGAATGGAGGGAGCACAAAGCCTTATCTTAGATCCATCTATACATGAAACAGGCAATACTGGCTGGGAGACAACTGAGGATTGTGTACACTGGAACAATCAATCAACCAGAGAAGCCAACAATTAATATTTATGATTTTAGTGAAACAAAACAGAAGCAAAAGGCTCTTACAAGCAACAATAAATATTTGGTGGATGATATCGAAATGAGAAAGCAGGTAGCATGGTATCAGCCCTGGGCAGTGTTTGCCAGTCTTGCTCCTCTAAGATAATAAACCCTGTGGCTAACGTCTCTCCCCCATTTCCCCTGAGCTCCATAGTGGAGGTGACTCTGTGTGTCTTACCCACCACGTGTCCCCAGCATGCAGTAAGCAAAGAGCCACAATCAGGAAGCCAACAAATGTCTGCAGGCGGAAGAGGATCTGATAAAAGAAAGTGTTTCATGTTGACAGGAACCCAGAATGAAGAGGAAAACAAAGGCCAGTTCACCTGTTGGGGCCCAGAGCATCGGAGCTCAAGCCAGGAAGCACGGACCAGGATCCCAGCCGGCAGCAGGATGAGGGGCCGGGAAGTGTGGGCTTCCGATTAGCAAACCCTTCTACAGGGGTGGTGCCGGCCACGGCCACAGCAATAACAGTCCTACTGAGGCAGGAGGAGCATCTCCGACCAAGAGCCCCCAGCGGAGAATGTGGGTTATAGATGAGGTTGCTGAAAACTCTCTTTCCCACACGTTAGCACTGGCCTTAGACTGTGAGCACTGGCTGGACATGGAGTGAGACAGAGCAAAGAAGAGAGAAATAAATGCAATGTCAGGACATATCTGACTTTACGTTTCTTTTATTCCTCCAAACCCACTGTGTGGTGTATTCTGTAAGACAATGACTAGTAAATATATTAATTTCTGTGCCATAATATGCATAAACCAGCACCACGATAAAAGTAAGGGCCCGATCAGTGATTGATGAATGGAACTGAGATCTCAGCTTGACTAGATTGTGCCTCTTTTTCCCCTATTTCAGTGCTAGGCAGTAAATCTCCGGCTTTGGGTGACAAAGTTGTATTGTCCTCTCAGGCTGAACAACAAACCCAGTTTTTCAAAGTCTTAGTCACCTGGGCATTCCGGGTCCTCTTCCCTAATCTAACGAGTGCCCCCTTTACCTCTTTATTCCTTAGAGTGTAGATGAGAGGATTCAGAGAAGGGCTACCACAGTGTAGAAGAGTGTGAGGAACTTGCCACGCTCGTGCGCGTAGAGGTTCTTGGGCTGAAGGGAGACAGCAGTGACGGTGCCGCAGAAGAGGGAGACGGCGAGAAGGTGAGCCGTGCACGTGCCGAGGGCTGCCTTCCGCCCTGCACTTGACTTCACGCTCAGCACAGCCTTCGCGATGGCACCGTAAGAGGAGAGGATGATGGCCAAGGGCGCCAGCAGGAAAGCTGCAGTGGCTGTGGACATCTGGACCTCGCCGTAGGTGGTGATCAGGGCTGGGACTTCACAGGCAATGTCGTCCACCTTCTGGTGGGAGCAGAAGGGAAGCTGGAGTGTGGCAGGAGACTGGGTCAGAGACTGAAGCCAGCTGTAAACCGAGCTTTGGGCACGTGACAGTAGTATTGCAGAGGATGGCACACTGCCAAGTAGCGGTCCACAGCCATGACCACGAGAAGGACACACCCAGTGGCGCCTAGCCACAGAATACATAGAGCTGAGTGGCACAGCCAGTGTAGCTGATGGTCTTCTCTGCACCCCAAAGATTAAGCGGCATCTGTGGGACACAGCCGCTGGTGAAACAGAGCTCTAGCAGGGAGAGATTGGAAAGAAAGAAATACATAGGGATGTGCAGTTTTGGATCCTTGGAGGAGACAAGAATGATGACCATATTTCCTGCAAGAGTCAAGCAATAAAAGATCAGAATGACCCAAAAAAGAATCTTCTCCAAATACGGCTTGTCAGGAAAGCCCAAGAGGATGAAATCACTGTGGCTGCCATTGCAAATTGTGGCCATAGATTCTGGGGCAAATGCCTCTTTGGGTACAGGTTCAAAAGCAGTTGCCAGGGACTGTGAAGGAGCCGGTACAGAAAAGACAGACAGTCAAGGAGATTTTCACCTGCTGTATTTTGGGGCAAAGAAATACAAGATTTAGTGACCTGTTTTTTTCTTTGATATCCATCATTCATTCTATTTTTTTTTTCCTCTTTCTTATCTTCCTCTATTTTGTCTCTAATTAGAATGATACATTATAAATATTATGTGAAATATATTTTAAGCTCCTCTCAGTAAAATATTACCTTGCCAGTTATTATAAGATGCATTCCATCTTTGCTCTGAGAGGTTGTGCCACATTTATCACATCGTGTTCGGTGTACACTGCTGCTCGATGCGTATTACCTTTCTTCCCCTCTCTTTTCCTTTTTTCTCTTATTACTCTGTTTAGCTGAATTTCTCAATTTATCTGAATCCCTCTCTCCCATATTTCTCCCTCTCCCTTTTACCTCTGCTATCCCTCTACCTCTCCTCCCCTTTTCTTCCCTCTTTCTTCCCCCTCTTTCTCCTCTTCCCTATTTCTCACTTTCACCTTCTCTCTTGATTTCTGAGCTTGAATTCTCCCTCAGCCACCTTCATCCTGGGTGATCTTAGGAAATTTATTTAACTCTTTTGTTTCTTACCTTAGTTCTTTTTTTGAAGTTTTGTATTTGGAAAATGGGGGAAATCCTAGAAGCTACCTATGCTTGTTGGAAATAATAAATGTGAAAAAATGAAGAAAATTCTGAAAAGAGTTCCTAGCACATGGTAACTGTTCAATGTATGTTAGCTGTAATTAGCATAATTGTGATGATAATACTATCAAGTGATGACTCAATGTTCAAAAAACCAAAAAGTTTCAGAGTATGAGTAATAATAACATTTAGAAAAAAGGAGTGCCATATCCTTGCATTACCTTTTTCACAGAAAAACTTGGAAACTAATTGTGCCTACATTCTTGATTTTACAAAGTATGCATCTTTATATCACAGAGACAACTCCGTGTTTAAATGACCTCTTTTGTTCAATGAAGAATATCATTTGGTCATTTGTTTTAGTATTTCACATTCTTCATTTTCACTAAATCTTGACTCCTGCTAATAATCCTCTAACTGCATGTGTTTCATATAAAGTACTGTGGTTGTATATTTTTTTAAGGATTCTCAGGAGATAACAATGAAGATTGTGAGAGAGAACTAAATTGGGAATGTGGGGATAGAGTCACTTTCATAGTTGAAATAGCACTAAAAAACTGACCAATAAAATGATAAAGAGAAGTAGAAAAAAGAATATTATTGTATATGGATTGAATATACTAGAATTCAGGTTTCATAGATTCTAGGCCCCCTTTGCCATTAATTAGCAAGCTGACCATGAATGAAAAGGGATCATACTTTCTAAAAAGGTTATGACTCTGGGATTCTAACACCTTTTGTCCCCATTATCCTGGATAATACAAAACAGATTGGGAGAATGTATATGCTTTTATTCATTTTTCCAGTAGATCAAAGAGGCTTTAAGTAAATATTCTTTTTACTCAGTAATTGGCATATTTCCTGAGCACATTAAAGAAAAGTGGCACCAGGGCTCTTTTTCCTTCTTTTTCTATTTTTCCTTTTTTTTTTTCTTCCCTACCTGTGTTTTCATTCCCTTAACTCTCCTACTTCTGTTTTGTTGGGAGCCGTCACTGGACTCTGCCAAGAGAGGTGCCAACAACCTAAGCGACAGCAACCAGTGGCTACATAGCACAACATGGCGCAGGCACAAAATCTGCTTTGTCACTTCCTTGTTTTTCTTCCTCCTTGCTCCTTTGTTCTTCGGTTCCCACCTCTACCTAGGTGATTGTAGCTCCTTTGTTCTCCGGTTCCCATTTCTACCTAGGTGATTGTAACGATACGCAGGCGCAGGGCACGAGAGTAAAATCTGCCCCTACCCTAGCAACAGCATCGAGAGTAAAATCTGCCCCTACCCCAGCAACAGCACCCTCCAATCTTGGAGTGCCCCGACTCACTTCCCTTCTCCAAACAGCATATAAGCCCTGCTCCTTCAAATAAAATTTGCAGCTTGATCAGAATACTGTCTTGCTGTCATTCCTTGCGTCTCTTGTCCCACCATTCTTTCTCGGCAGGTTTCGGGTCCTCGTTGATGTCCCGCGGGCCGGGACACTGTTTTCCCACTGAGTTATAACAAAATCTGTCAGTTCTTAGAGACTTGTTACTTTTTACATTTCCAAGTGTTTTCATTTACAATTACTAAGTTTATCCCCCAAGAGGCTCTCAAAAGGACTCACTGAAGGAAAATCATCAATGCTAATGGTTTGAAACAGATTTTACAAATCTATGCCTTTCACTGACTCCTTTGCCTGCACCTACTTCCAAGAAATTTAAACTCCTGGGCTATCTTTTCTCATCCAAATCAACAATTTTGCTGAAATAGTTTTACTTATGTCAACATTTAAAATTGAAATGTTCCTTTTCCAAAACATTTTTCAGTTTACCAAATAATAAC
>JAKSZT010032224.1:104386-134476 GCA_026826555.1 Tolypeutes matacus | reverse complement strand
CTCGATAAAACTTCCACTAACATTTTTTAAATAAATGGAAGACACGATTATCAAATTTATTTGGAAAGGTAAGGGGTCCTGAGTAGCCAGAAACATCTTAAAAAGGAAAAGCAAAGTTGGAGGACTCTCATTTCCAGACTTTAAATTGTATTACCTAGCTAGAGTGGTAAAAACAGCATGGTACAGGCATAAAGACAGACACAAATACCAATAGAACCAAATTGATGGTTCAGAAACAGACCCTCACATCTATGGCCCAGTGATTTTTGACTAGCTTGTCAAACCCACCCAGCTTGGGCAGAACAGTCCACTCAACAAATGGTCCTGAGAAAACTGGATATACATAGCAAAAGAAGGAAAGAGGACCCCTATCTCACACCTTATACAAAAATGAACTCAGAATGAATAAAAAAAAAAACCTAAATATAAAAGCAATAACCATAAAGCTTCCAGAAGAAAATGTAGGAAAATATCTTCAAGACATGGTGGTAGGGGGTGGATTCTTAAGGGAGATAGGAGGAGGACTGAGATGGACTAATGATGCTTAATGTATGTAGAAGTTTTAATTAGCTTTACTGTAAAAGTGTGGAAATGTACAGAGTTGATAGTAACACATTTTAGTGAGTAACAGCTGGTTTATAAATGGGGATGTGGCTGAAAATGGTAGTCTAGGGATGTAAATGCCAACTGACAGAAAGCTAGAGAATAATACAGGGATAATACAGGAATTATACAGTAAACCCAGAGGTGGATGAGAATTATGGTTGATGGTACAGATGCAAGAGAGTCCTCTGTGAGCTGGAGCAGATGCACATCACTGTTGAAGGGTGGTGGGAATGTGGAGACGCATGGGAAAATACAACTGGAGAGACCTATGGACTGTGGTTAACAGTAATAATGTAATATTCGTGCATCTATGCCAAAGATGTGCTGTGTCGATACTGGGGGAGCATGGAAAATGTGTGCCAAATGTATGCTGTGGACCTGGTAATAGTTGGATGATATTATCTCATAATCTGTAACAAACGTTCCACCACGGTGTGGTGTGTTGACAGAGGGGTGTTGTTTGGGAATTCTGCACATGTACATGATTGTTTTGTAAGTTTACAAGTTCTGTCATAAAATATATTTTAAAAATAATAATATGGTGGGCTGGGGGGAAAATACACCAAATGTAAGATAAGGACTATAATCAGCAGTAAGAGTTTGACAATATTCTTTCATAATTTGTAACAAATGTCTCGTGACAATGCAGGGTGTTGGTGGAGGGTTGATGTGTGGGACCCCTGTGTGATGTTATGAATGTGTGTTTGTAAGTTCACAACTTTTAGTATACTCTTATTGTTTATGTATGTTCATGTATAAATGATATTAAAATAATAATAATAAGGTGGGTTGAGGGAAAATACTTTGGTTAGTAGCAATATTTTGAGGATGCTCTTTAATCATTAGTTAAAAATGTTTAATAACAATGCGAGGTATTGGTGGTAGGGTGAGGTATGAGAATCCTGTATGATGTTATGTATGTTTATTTTGTAAGTTCACAACTATTGCTATACATTATTGTTTATGTATGTTCATGTATGAGTGATATACTTCAATAAATTTAGTAAAAAAAAAAAAAGAATGTTATACAGCTAGAAAAATGTGTATTAAGAAAATGTTATGACAGAAAATGATTGCATTCTACCGATAGGATTTTAAAGTTTATAAAAATGCACTATACACAAAAGAAAATTTGTTAAATAAAATATATGGTAATATTAACATGCGATTTTCTTTGAGATTAGATCTAAACTGATGCTAAACACAATTTCCATGTTCTTTACTTTATTAAAAATCTTAGGTGAGCACATATGACATTGTGAATTGCATAAATCAGCTTTTTTTTTTTTTTAAGATTTTATTTATTTATTTATTTATTCCCCCTTGCTGCTTGTGCTTGCTGTGTCCATTTGCTGTGCGGTTTTCTGTGTCTGCTTGTCTCCCTTTGTTGGGTCGTCCTGCTGCTGTGTCAGCTCACTGCACCACGCGGGCGGGCTCGCCTTCACCAGGAGGACCCGGGAATCCAACCCGGGGCCTCCCATATGGTAAACGGGAACCCTATCGATTGAGCCACAGCTGCTTCCCAAATCAGCTTTTCAAAAACCATTCCTGTTTGAATCCCACATCATTTCTTCTAGTTCTGCACCAGTGAATTACTACTAACTTGAAACCTCAATGTATTGGTTTATATGTCAAATGACTTTGTACAATATAATTTTCAAACTGCAGATCTCTGGCAGTTTAGTCCAAGCACATTCATTACATAAACCTATGAAAACAGAAATACTATTTTCATACATGCACGGTCAGAGGACTTATTATTTGCCCCAAGACCGTTTCAAAGGAATTTAGGACAATACGGCCATTTACCCTATGCTCTCCAATTTAAATAACTCCCAATCACTTTTCATGGTTTAGGTTTCACGACTCTAATCTTCTCCCTGCCCGTCCTACGTGTGCGCTGGGAAGGCAGTTCACCTCCATACTCTCTGACACGCATATTGAAGCGTTGCTACTAGCATGATCGATAGTTTACACTAGAGTTTACCCTCTGCACTGTGCAATTTCATAGGTTTTGACAAAAGGTAAAACGGCTTGCATCCATCACAACGGCCAGTAAATCTTGAGGGACTCTGGAATCCCCAGGGCTAAAAGCGCACACAGCATTGTGTGGATGAGGATTGGTTGATTTTCCTTTAAGGTACAGCCTTCTCTCTGTCACTACCATGTTGCCGAAATTCATAAAATCGTTGTCCTTGTAAAAATCCATTAAGAAACTAGTGAGGAGAGTCCATGCCAGCCAAGATGTCCCTGGGACCGAAGACAATATCTAAAAAGCACTTTCACTTCACCTTAAGGGCAGTTCTCATATTAAACGTTTTTGATCCAGTCCAGGTTTTATGCTAATTTCACTCCTGGTTTCTGGAACAAAAGAGAGTTGACTAAGAATGTCACAACAGTTGAAAGTTCAAAAGCCGTTGCATTGACCAGCCTGTCTTTGGCCCGAGAAAGGCATGGGCATCTCTGTGGCTCTTAGAGTGGAGGTGAGTGTGTCTCCTGTGAGGACTGTATTACTTGGTTAGTCAGGGTGGTTCAGGGACGTCTGAACCACATCCCTGCCCTGGGTTGTATCACAGGAAATAATCAAGTTTCCTAGGAACCTTGACATAAATTTCACGTATTTTAAGTAATCGCACAGATCCCTTTTTTTTTTAGGAGGTACTGGAGATTGAACCCAGGACCTTGTACATGGGAAGCCGGGGCTCAACTACTGAGCTACATCTGCTCCCCAATGAGAGTTGGTTTGTTTGTTTTTAGGAGGCACTCAGCCTCTTGAGCTACATCTGCTCCCCACCCACAAATGCTTTTTATCCTTCCACCCTTTGAATAAGCATTTGCCCATTCAACCTCCACACTTAAAAACAGTCCGTGGAATCAGAATTAGTGGGTAAGTGGAAGAAGAATTAGTGGGATTTAAGGTTTCTTTTAATTTGTGTAGGATATATAAACAAGGAGAGTTTGGATGACAGTGGAAGGGACATGTTCTTTGTTAAGAGTAAGCTCACGTTTCTGCTAATGTAAAAGAGGATTTGGTAGATGAGCTGGCATCAGTTCAATACAAAAGGTGAGGGAGAGTGGTGGATAAGAAGAAACAGAAGGAAAATCAGCTACGGAGTGAAGCCCTCTAATCCCCCCTCACCCTTAAATAACCCCCTGCCTCCTAGTAACCATGCCTTGACTTCTATTTACTAGAAAACTATGCTCCTGAAATATGCTAGCAACAAAGAAAAAGTGGCATATGCTTATTATCCTGTCATAGTCTTCCTTTCCAGGGCTTGTAGTAAGTTCTGTGCCCACCAAAGCGAGCTGGTTGTCTGTTTTCTCACCTGCCTGCCAAGCTGGGCTTGCTGAGGCACTCGTTAAGCGCTCTCCATGGCTCAGGCTGTCCTAAGCTCAGAGCTAGCTGCTGCTTCGCCTCATTGGAGCTTCCCAATAACTGTTAGATGCATCTCAATCCCTTTGCTTCTTCGAACCTGCTAACCTACCTGCATAAACATTTCATCAGTCTCAATTCAGAGATAAGAAAAAGAAAAAAGTGGGAGAAGCATGTTCACCGACTTGGTCAGAAGTCATTGAGCAGACTGTGGCTCCAGAGGCAGTTTTCCCAACAGCTAGCTTTTAAAGGTGATTTTTAAAAAAAAAACATGTACAAATGGAGAGTGAATGGAACATTTCCTTGCCTTGAATTGTGTTTCTTAGTGATGGGAGAGTTCCATTTTTTATAATGCTTGCTGTTGTTTTATATATATTTCTTCCCCAAACTGCCTATTTATATACATTGCTACTTTTTTCCTCTTGGACATCTTGCCTTTTTCTCATAATAATTATAAAATAATTCTTTATATTTTCGCTAACCTAATTTTGCTATAAACAGTGCATATTTCTCCATCTTGTCATTTATCTTTTATCTTTTTATATGGTCTTCTTTCATATATTACTTTTAAGTTTATGTGATCAGAAAAGTAATCAATCATTTATTGTTTCTGCCTTTGGTGCTATGGTGTCTTCAACAGCTGAAAAATAGAAATCCTTTATTTTCTTCTCATACATTTCTACTTTTCTTTCTCATTTTATATTTTAAAGTAGTTGAAATCAATGTAGTTTATGTTTATGTATAGGGTGTTATAAACCTTTATATATTTTTTTCTTCTAAAATATTATCGCATTGTCACATCACTATTAAAAATCACTCCACTAATATATATTATTATTTTTTTTTTTTTTAAGATTTTATTTATTTATTCATTTATCCCCCCCTTGCTGCTTGTGCTCGCTGGGTCAGCCAACCACGCCGTGCGGGCGGGCTTGCCTTCACCAGGAGGCCCCGGGAACCGAACCTGGGGCCTCCCATATGGTAAACGGGAGCCCCACTGATTGAGCCACAGCCGCTTCCCCACTAATATATATTAAATTCCCCTATTTGACGGGGTCTCTTTCAGAGTTCTCTCCTTCATCCCATTAATCTGAGTATTATTTTGTTAATGACAGTAGACGTCTAATAAGTTTTGACACCTGGTAAGGCAAATGTCTACACATTTTTTCTGTTTATTATTAATTCATTATTTTTTATGAGCTTCGGGAAAGTCAGTGGGCGGCAGACGTAAAATAAATTGGAACTATAAATAAGTGTGTTTGGGGGAAACGTTGACCTTCACAGCTCTATGTGTCTAAGCGTGTTTCTGCACCCACTCGTCTGTGGATGGAGACATCCTGGACAGAGTATTGAGCAGACTGTATAGGATACGACCCATCCTGATTATTTGGGGCTTCACTGAATTAGGGTTTAGACAATTACATCTTGTATATTCTCATGTTCCATCTGGAGTATTTGAAGCACTTTGATTTCTGTTCCATTAGAATTTCCTTAATAAATAACTATTTGAAATAGGATGTCATCAAGTTTAAGCCTACTTTTTCTTTATTCCACTACATCAAAGATCCAATCTTTCCTGACCTGTAAATCTCACTTCCACTATGTTAAACCAAATTGCTTTTGAACCACCAAAATTTCTCCTTCAACCCAGATGTATTTCTGATGATTTTGTAATTATTGCCAGATTTTAATGTTCCTGCTCCCTAATTCCTTACTGAGATTTTGCATCTCTTTGCATTATGCCTCCCAGTAATCTAAGACCTAAACACGCCCGCTCAGTGTATTCACCTGTTCTCTAAAAGAGGGGAGAAATATCTCATGCAAAGATGTCATTTTGGATGAGTTTGAAAGACAGTAGGCAAATAATATTTTTAC
The DNA here is from genome assembly GCA_026826555.1 of Tolypeutes matacus. Taxonomy (NCBI): domain Eukaryota; kingdom Metazoa; phylum Chordata; class Mammalia; order Cingulata; family Chlamyphoridae; genus Tolypeutes; species Tolypeutes matacus. The sequence continues at coordinate 128,622 of JAKSZT010032224.1, read as the reverse complement.
TGATGGTTAGAGGAAAAATAAAGTATTGATTACAAACACATAATGGCACAGCAAGCATCTAAATGAAATGTAAATAAGTAAAACCTCCTAACTCAACGTGAGTACCATTGCATGCTTTCCTTCTCAATTTCCTTAGGACCTCGTCTTCTGTCCTAGTGGGTTCCTAAGGAGTTTCAGCCCTCCCTACCCCTCGGGGCTCAGGGTTCAGTCCTCTGCTTCTCTCTGTGACTTCAATCTCATCTCCAGTGTCAGCAGCTCTCCCGCTCCCCATTCTGGAGGAATGCGAGGCTTCTACTCAATTTTCACCTGTTCCTATCTGTTATGGGCACATAACAGGCACTCAGAAGGATGAAGTCATACATCCACTTGCATTTTCCAACTGAAGGTCTATTACTATTATTTACCAAGGAATAATGTATAGCTGTAGCTGAAAGGCCAAAATAAAACCACATATAATAGAAGGAGTACAAATCTTACAGCCATTTCTATTCGTTCTCATGTACATTTCCAACATCAAGCTGTACTTCCCTTAGCAATTTTTCCCACTCTAAAGAAGGTATCTCCCCCTGGCGTAAGACGTGCTAATCCTTCTCCTTATTTCATCTTCTTTCTTATGTCTGACTAGCAGTGCCCTCTTTCATTATGCTTTGAAATTCTGCTTAATTCAACTAGTGTAGCCATCTCGTAAACCTTGCACTTAAACATGCAAAATAGACGGAAGGAATTTAGGTGCACTTAGTCATGAAACCAAATATCTGACACCTTCCACAGACTGCAGGAAATCAGACTGGTTATTTAATTTTTAGTGTTGTTGCTGCTTTACTTCAGAGCCGCTGTTGCATGCAGTCCTCCTTGTCGTGCTGTCTGTATTTTTGGGGGAAACTGGTGTACAAGAAGGAGTGGTTTTTAAATTCTGACCCTTGGCCTCGGCATTGCTAAGTGTGCTGTAAGCAAGCTCCTTAAGCTCGCTGAGGGTAAGCAGCGGTGAAGTGCAAACCACACCTCCTTCTGAGGGTTTTAGTAAGAACAGAAAGCATGTGCTTCGGGCCCTGGGCAGTGTCTGCCACGTGAGTCAAGCAATGCTTGGGTGGCAGGCTCTGCTCTTTTCACTCAGATGTCTGGAGAAGGAGAGATGTCACTGATGGCCATTACCACATATCACAAGTAAACCATAATCTTATGACCTTGAATCAAATCACAGAGTAGCTATGATAGTTCTTTGTGGGAACAGGCAGCATAAATGTCATTTAGGATAAAGAGGCAACCCAAAAAATACCACATGAAGATATTACTAAAACAAGCAGAATTTCTACAGATGAATTGCAGATTTAGGTGACACTTATAACTTTCTATATTAATTTGCTCAATATTTTGAACCTGAATCAAACATAATTGGATTAAAAGCAGTATTTATTATTAAAATGTTTATGAAGGTAAGTTAGAAGGTAAGAAAAAGGAGATGAGTTGAAATGTATTGAACACTTACTTTTCCATACTGTATGCTCATAATTTTATATATCTTATGGCATTTAAATGTAATGATTTACTTTATAAAGTCATTCAACAAAACTATTGAAAACAGAGGAGCTTCTTTTTCACCATTATGTAATATCTGTAATGGCTTCCTTAGGATATTGTATTCCTAAGGATTCCATTTAACTAACTGTAATTATACTTGGTGCTGATCTATTCATTATAATCTGTTCAGTTCAAATAGGAGTCTTCAATGACTGTCTATTGACTCTGTTCTTAATTTAAGTAATTTAGGTAATTTAGGCAATCAAAACTAAGTGAATCATCATGAATTGGGCAAACGAGAGCTCCCCAAAAGAGTTCATACTTCTTGGCTTCTCAGACTGGCCCTGGCTGCACCTGCCCTTCCTTGCAGTCCTGTTGATCTCCTACACATTCACCATCTTCGGAAATGTGTCCATCATGACGGCATGCATTCAGGATCCCAAACTCCACACACCCATGTACTTCTTTCTCACTAACCTTTCCATCTTGGACCTCTGGTATACCACAAGCACAGTCCCGCACATGTTGGCAAATATTTGTCAGAATAAAAAGACCATCAGCTATGGCGGCTGTGTGGCCCAGCTCTTCATCTTCCTGGCCCTGGGGACCACCGAGTGCCTCCTCCTGACTGTTATGTCCTTTGACAGGTTCCTAGCAATCTGCAGACCCCTCCACTACGGAATCATCATGAAGCCTGCGTCCTGCCTAAAGATGGCCGCTTTCTCGTGGCTCTCTGGTTTCAGCAACTCAGTGTTGCAATCTTCTTTGACCCTTAGCATGCCACGCTGTGGTCATCGGGAAGTGGACCACTTCTTCTGTGAGGTCCCCGCCCTCCTCAAGTTGTCATGTGCTGACACAAAGCCTATTGAGCCTGAGTTCTTTTTGTTTAGTGTATTAATTCTGCTAATCCCAGTAACGTTGATCCTCATCTCCTATGGCTTCATAGTTCAAGCAGTATTGAGAATCAGATCAGCAGAAGGACGGCGAAAAGCCTTTGGGACTTGTGGGTCCCACATGGTTGTAGTGTCTCTCTTTTTCGGAACAGCCACCTACACATATCTACAACCACCTTCATCTACCTCCGAGGACTGGGGGAAAATCGTTTCCCTCTTTTATGGAATCGTCACACCCATGTTGAACCCCCTCATCTATAGCCTGAGAAATAAGGATATTAAGGCATCCTTCAAGAGGGTGATGTCAAGAATCATTTTCTGTAAGAAATAAGTAATCCTTGATGATGAGAATCGTCTGAGCCTCTCTGTACCTGTAAAGTGGTCATAACTTTAAACTGATCTTATTTTCCAGGCTCTCACTATTTGTTTGAATTCTACTGAGAGTTAAAAAAAAAAATTCTTCCTCTCTTCAAGAAGCAACGTTGAGAACAAGAGAGCTCTTTTCTGAACTAAAATGTTTCTGCTTTCTAGAAGTCGCCCAAAGCACTTTGTTCCTTGAGGCCAAGAAATGATATTTCCTTTCAATCAATGTCAGACTAGTCAGGAATCTTAGCATTTTATGTTCCGTCATATGTTATTTGTTCTAGAATTATCGTGTGCATCATCCTTGTTAAGGGTTTCCACATTTTATGATTAAATATCCAGTGATCCCAAGCCAAAACCTCTTCCATCAGCACCCAAGTCCTCAACCACTTCACATCTTCCTATCTCTTGATATAATCCATCCTATATCCTTCTAGGACTGTGCTAAGCATGTTGGCTGGATCAAATATCACTAGTTTTAAAGTACCTAAGTGTGCACTTCTTGTACTGAAAGCCTAAAAGGTTAGTTAAGATTCATTTCCAACTTCTCATTTTATCCCTTTATTCCTATAGACAGCATTTCTCCTTTTATTCCCTCTTCTGCCAAATTCTTTATTCATCCCAAGTTCTGCCACAAGCATGCAGGATCTCCTCTAAATTACGAAGCTAATTATTTATAGAAATCTCAATGGGAATTTTTTTCTAACATTGGTCTGAATTAATTCTTTTTGGGTACTCATTCAACAGACATTTATTATTATTCACTAGATAGCATAGACCAGAGAAGAACAATTACAATTCCTCTACGGAGGAAACGTTCTAGTTAATCAGGAGTGGCAGCTAGTTTTTTCCCAGTTGACAAATGCCATGTGCAGGGGAGTGGGGGGGAAGGTTTCCATGAGGACATGTGAGGAGCACGGCATAAAAGCAGTGCAATAGGAGAGCTGTCCTTATTGGCTTTTCTGGGAAAATGATCCTCCAAATGAGAAACCTACATAATTATCTGGAGTTAGAAATGTAAGGACATAGAAGAGGCAACATTTTAGGCAATAAGTAGGATTACACCACAAAGCTTGCCAGAAATTATGAGCAATTTAGTATGGTTAAAACAGTGCACATGAGACATACAAGATGGTGCCGAGATGTTAACCAAAATATTTGGACTTTACCCAGCAAGTAGGGCAGAATAATTACAAAATTTTAACACAGGAGGTAGCATCAGTAGAAAATAACTAAAAACCTAAGAGCAAAATGTGGCTCGTATATAAATATTAATTACATGTTTACTAAATGTGACATTTCAAATCAATGGGAAACAATCAATTTATGTGGTGTTGAAAAAGCTGATTGTCTTGAAAACAAATGTCATAAGAAATATAAGGCACCAAAAACAAACAAAAATAAAGATATGAGTTGTCTTTTTTTCCCCAAGCCCATATATACCATTGCCATCTCTCATTGGATGTATGAAAAGCACTTGATGAATATTTTATTTACCACTAGACTGTTAGTTCGTTGACCGTAGGAACAAAGTTTGATTTGGCTCATCAAACAGTTCCCAGCAATTAGTTGTGGGGCAGAAAATTTAAATGCTGAGGTATTGAAACTGTGAGTAGTTACAGATAGCTACTGTGGATAGTTTTAATTTTTCATTTAGCTGAATGAAAAGTGTAAGTTTTCATTTATTCCATGGAAAGAATTTTCAGCGATATGAAACTACACTCTAGGGCTAAGGATAATGGCGGCATGAATCAATTTTGCCAAATTCTCAGCCACTTTAAAGCAAGGATTGCCTGCCTTCCAGTTTGCAATGACACAGTCATCATTTCTTGCTAAGGTCTAAGGGAAGTACCCTTAGCATCTATATTTCTACAGTCTGTTCGAAGCAGTCTAGTCCTTTTTATTCAAACATCTCACACTTCTTCCCAAATCTACCCTTTAGCCAATTAAAAAACCTTTAGTATTTTTGGTATTTACAACCGCAGCACCCTAGTCTCAGTACCAATTTCTGTTTTAGTTTGCTAAAAGCTGCAAAGGTAATATGCTAGAAATGGGTCAGCATTTACATGGGGAATGAAATTCCACAATGGGGTATAAATTTAAATGCTCTAGGGCTAAAGAAATTGCATTTCTCTGTACAAATAAAAATTTCATGACAGTCACATATTGTTATTAATAGTCTTTTTTCTTTCAAAAATAATAAAGTTGCATTGCTTATATTTTAGTAAAAGCAAACAGATTCATGGAAAAGAGTATATCTTTAAATTCAAAATATTTGAAGTTCACCTTTATTGACATATTAGCTTATTCCTCTTTCCTGTCAATGAAGTTTTATACCTTGCTTTTTTCAAGTGCATTATATACTAAGAATATTCCAAGATTCTTTAAAAACTTGTTTATAATACCTGAAAATTATATTTCACCATACAGACATATCAAAATGTGTTTAATCATTTTGTACTGTAGAACAATTGCATTGTTTTCTAGTTCTGATCATTATAAATACTACTGCAAAGAATTCATCATATATGAATAAATCCATGTGCCAGCTAAGTATCTTAGAAATGGTATTACTGGGTGGAAGTTATAAATTTCTTGGAAGATGTAAGACTAAATAGGTATTGCCAAACTATTGTACAGATATTTTGTAGTATTCCACATTCCCATTAGTATTGGATATAGCAAATGAGAATATCGTCTTTATGAGCTTTTGCTAACTGGGATTTTCAACTTTTAAGACATTTGCCAGTTTTACAGGCAGAAATATTATGAAGTTACTGTTTTTCATTTGCTGGAAATTGTATATGTGAAAATTAGGGATATTCATAAATATTGATGCCCTCTATCCTTCTAAGTAGATAGTAGAATTCCATTTCCCTGCCCTATTCAATGCATGCCTCAATTCTTAATTTGCTTTGCCTATGTAATTTGAGCAGAAATTATGTCAATCACTTTTTAAACTTTTGAAAAAATATGTCAAATATACAGAAAAGTTGCAAAAATATTTCAATGGTCCCATATATTCCTCACTTATAATCACCAGTTGTTAATATTTGCTGAATTTGCTTTTTCTCCTTAGGTAACACTTACTATTAGTATTAACCTTTTAAGGAACCATTTGAGAGTAAACATTTACTCCTAAATATTTGTCTTAACTCCTCAGATCAAGGATTTCCTCTTACATAATCACAGTGCAACTTCAAATTAAGAAATTTAACATTATTATATCATTCTTATCTAATCTGGAATTCATATTCAAATTTCATTCATGGTTCCAATAAAGTCCTTTATAACTTTTTCTTTCCTAATCTAGGATCAAATCCATGTGTTGGATTTAGTTGTCGTGTCTTCTTAAAGTTCTTTAATCCAGAAGAGTTCCTCAGCCTTTCCAAGTCCTATGACCTTTATGTTTTTAAATGTTAAAGGCCAACTTTTTTTCAATATTGTTTTGATGATTCAGAGTCCTTTGCAATTCCATATGAATGTGAGGATTGATGTTTTCATTTCTGCAAAAGAGCCATTAGAATGCTGAGAGGGATTGCATGGAATCTGTGGGTTGCTTTAGGGATTATTGCCATTTTAAAAATATCATCTTCCAATCCATTAACATGGGATATCCATCCCATTTAATCAGTTCTTATTTATTTCAGCAATGTTTTGTAGTTTTCAGAGTACGTCTTTCACTTCCTTGGTTAAATTTATTCCTAAGTATTTTAAACTTTTGGATGGCATTGGGCACAAAATTGCTTTCTTTGGTTCCTTTGTGTATTGTTCCTGGCTGGTGTATGGACACACAACTGATTTCTGGATGTCAATCTCGTACCTTGAAAATCTGTCCAATTTGTTTATTGGCTCTGCTAGTCTTTTTGTGTGTGGATTCTTTGGGATTTTCTGTATATAAAATCATGTCATCTGCAAATTGAAATGCCATTACTTGTTACTTTCCATTTTGAATGTGTTTTATTTATTTTTCTTGACTTCCAGTCAATCCAGAATAGCAGTGGAAAAAGCACACATCCTTGTCTTTTTCATGATCTTAGAGAAAAGTGTTCAGTCTTTCAATATCAGGTACAACGACAGCTGTGGGTTTGTCATAAGGGTCCATTACCATGATAAGGCAGTTCCCTTCTGTTCCTAGTTTGAAGATGCATTAGTCAGGGTTCTCTAGGCAAACAGAACCAGCAGGAGGTATCTGTAAATACATGAGATTTTACAAAATTCTCTCATGCAACCGTGGGTACGCATGAGTCCAAATTCTGGAGGGAAAGATGCAAACCAGGCACTCCATTGAAGGTCCTCAATGAGTTCCTCAGGATAAACTCTGTCTGAAGCGGAGTTGGGAATTCTCCTCCTGAATGCTGAAATCACTTCTTCTAAGGCCTTCAACTGTTTGGATGAGATGTCACTCATTGCTGAAGGCAATCCCCTCAGTTGGTTGTTTTATTTATTCACACTTACTTTTAAATCATTTATACATTCACATAGTTTCACATGTGAAATCGTCCTACAATTCACTATTAAGAAAACAGCACCTCTACACTCCTCATCCAATAGCCTTCTCCCACAGCAAGCCCTTTTCAGAGTTTAGTGCATATTTTTTTCCAGGTACTGCCATCTCCCTTTCAGCCCCAACTGTTGTTTTGCTTAGGCCCTGGCATCTTTACGCTTGTCTCCTATTTGTGGAAGAAATGGCTTCATTAAATTTAGTAACTTGGAGCCAAATTTTTATCATATATTTCAATCATTCTGATGCCTGGGTTTCTCATAAATGTTCTTAGACAAATCGCTCTCTCTCTCTTTTTATTTTTTATTTTTTATTTTTTTCCTTTTCTCCTTTTTCTCCTACTTTCTTTGTATGACCCTTTTTTTGTAATAATAAACTTTATTTTTTGAAAGTTGTTTTTTTTTGTTTGTTTGTTTTTGTTTTTTTATTTTTTGTTTTCCCAGAAAAGGTACATCGACCCAGAGGAGGATGAGAATTGTGGTTGATGGTATAGATGCAAGAGTGTCCTTTGTGACCTAGAGCAGATGTGCATCACTATAGCAGGGTGGTGGGATGTGGAGAAGCATGGGGAAAATACAACTGGAGTCACCTATGGACTGTGGTTAACAGTAATAAAGTAATATTCATGCATCTATGCCAAAGATGTACTATGTTGATAATGGGGGAGTATGGAAAAAGTGTGCCAAATGTACGCTGTGGACCTGGTAATGATCTGATGATATTATCTCATAATCTATAATAAATGTTATGCATGTTGGCTTTGGTGTGGTGTGTTGATAGAGGGCGCATGTATGGGAATTCTGCACATGGGCATGATTATTTAGTAAGTTTACAACTGTCATAAAAACATATTTAACAAATAATAATAGCATGGGTTGGGGGAAAAATACACTAAATGTAAGATAAGGACTATGGTTAGTAGTGAGATTTTGAAAATATTCTTCAGAATTTGTAACAAATATCTCACAACAATGCAAGGTGTTGGTGGAGGGTTGACGTATGGGACCCCTGTGTGATGTTATGCATGTTTGCTTTGTAAGTTCACAACTTTTAATGTAAACTTATTGTTTATGTATGTTCATGTATAAATGATGTAAAAATAATAATAAAGGGTGGGTTGGGGGAAAAATACACCAAATTTAAGATACTTTGGTTAGTAGTAATATTTTGAGGATGCTCTTTAATCACTAGTTAAAAATGTTTAGTAACAATGCAAGGTCTTGGTGGTAGGGTGAGGTATGAGAGCCCTGTATGATGTTATGTATGTCTGTTTTGTAAGCTCACAACTATTACTGTACACTTATTGTGTATATATGTTTACGTATGAGTGATATACTTCAATAAATTTAAAAAAATACAAAGAGGAAAAAAAGTATAGGGGACGGGAACAGGTGTAGGTGAGTAGCTAAGTGCCTGCTTCCCATGGACAATGTCTCAGATTCAATCTGCAGTAACTCCATTTTTTTTATACACTTTTTAAATATTACTTTATTTTTTTTAATATTACTTTATTATTTTTTAAATATTAATTTATTTTTTTAATATATATATTTTTAATTTTAAAGGTACTAAGATTACACAAATGTTACACAAAAAAATATAGGGATTCCCATATGCCCCACTCCTCACACCTCCCACACCTTCCCACATGAACAACATCCTTCATTAGTGTGACACATTCACTGCAATTGATAAATGCATACTGGGGCATTGCCACTTAGCATGGACCATAGTTCACGTTGTAGTCTACACTCTCTCCCACACAATTCTGCAGGCTATGGGAAGAGATATAATGGCATATATCTTTCAAATGCAATGCGATTCAGGATGATTCCCAAATCCCAAAAAAGCCCCCACATTACACCTGTCTTTCCCTCCCCCTGCCCTCAGAGCTTCCAGTGACCACTGCTTCCATATCAACACTGTAATTTCTCCCACTGCTAGAATCATAACAAGTCTATAGTAGAATACCAGTAGTCCACTCTAGTCCATAGTTCATTCCCCAATCCTGAGGATTCTGAGATGGTGATGTCCACTCCATCTCTAATTGAGAGGGGGCTTCAATCCCATACAGCCAATGGATGGGACTCTCTTGCTTGCAGTTGTAGGCTCTCTTGTTTCCTTGGTTCGGTGGCTGTCAATCCTCCCCTCCTTGTTAGTTGTCTTGGGTGAGTCCAATGAACTGGAGAGTAGGTGCTGCAACTCCACTGAGTCTCAGGGCCCAGCTGGCACATGTACAACACAAAGATTTAAGTCTCTTGGATGTACACTTACCCACTCCAGCACCAAGTATAGGTTCAAATAGAAGGGATAGATGAGCCATGTGTAGGGAAGCCATAAGTGAGTCCAACTCTGTCACTCTCAGGAGTATAAACTCCAAAGTAGGGCCCACTGGCAAGGCACCAAACTCCAGATCTATCTGCCTTGACCATAGAACCTGGGTGACTCCAGAGGCCTCAGAAGCCCCACTATTTGAGGTAGTATCCACTTTGGCATTCTATGAGATCCTGCTAATATGTATATAAGCATTACATCTGGGATGACCTCCCAACTCACTTTGAAGTCTCTTAGCCATATAAACTCATTTGTCTTTACCTTTTTCCCTTTTTATTTGAGGTCTTTTTCCAGTTACATTGCTAGTTGGTGCTTGGCAGTAATCCCTCAGTGCCAGGGAGGCTCATCCCCGGGAGTCATGTCCCACGCTGGGGAGATGGTAATGCATTTACATGCTGAGTTTGGCTTATAGAGAGGTCACATTTGAGCATCAAAGAGGCTCTCAAGAAGCAACTCTTAGGCAAATCACAACACTAGGCTAAGTTGCAATTTCAAGAGCAAAGGCTCACAAGCATAGTTGTCAATATCAAGGGCCCATCATCCTTCTTCACCAGTCATTGCCCCTACACTTGGGGACAGGTGCTGCTACATTAGAGAATGTGACAGAGTTCTCCAGGATGGGAATTCAATATTCTCTCAGTTATTGTGTGAATCTCCACTGACTGTGACAATGCCCCATGAACATTTGAACACATTTACATTCCTTATATATATGGCCAGGTGAACTTCCTCCCATGTATCCCCCATCACTGATATCTCACACCAATGATCCTCCCCTGCCCCAGTTGTAACCCTTCTGTGATCTAAAGCTTCTTCAAAAATGAAGCCAATAAAATAGCCAAATACATTAATAAGAAAATTAAATAATAAAGGCAGGTTTAAATATAAGAAATAAAATACATGAAAATTTAAAGAAATTTTTTAATGAAGATATTAAAAAATAATGATTTTTTTTTTATTTTTTTACATTTTGACTTTCATCACTGTAATATCTGGTATATTGTATGTACAGTCACATTTTCCTCCATTTATTCCCCAATGTCTTACTTTTTTTCATTTTGTTTTCAATGAAGTTTTGGTGACAGTAATGTCACATACAGAATTCAGGGGACTCCCATATATCAAGCATCCTCCCCCTTTTCTCCTTTCCTTAATACCTTTTTATATGTGGACGGTACATTTATTACAACCAATAATGAAACATATATACTAACCATGGTCACTGGTTTACATCGTGGTTTACATTTTAGATCATACACTTCTATAAATTGTGATGATATTTAACATGGCCTGTGTCCATCATTGCAAGATCATATGGAATACTTCCATTGCCCTCTAAATACCTTTGTTCCATCTATTCGATTCCTCCCTCCTCCTCCCCTTGGTGCCCACAGCATCTATCACTCCTTGGATGACAAGATTCATAGTTACTTGCAGCAATACTGAGGTCTTGACACACTGGTTTGTCCTCCCCTATTAGGAACCACTCATGCTCTTGAGAGACTCCCACTCCTCTGTGAACAAATCGGTCCTCCCCAGGATGGAAGTCCAACTCCTTCCCACTTATTATGTGGGTCTTCACCAACTGATACAACACATAATAACAACATGATCACTTACACACTCCATAGAAGCCTTCCCCAGGTATTCCCTGTCCCGAATGCCCCACCCCACATCCAACACCCTAAACCAGTAACCCTTCCTTGTCGTATTGGCAGAAGAGCGTTCCCAATTTTGTACGTTCAACCACATACCTGCCAATCCCCAGTGTTCACCTGGTCCCTCCACCAACCCTCCCTCCAGTTCCATGGACCATAAAACCCACCCTCCCCATTCAACCCACCTGTCAAACCTGCACCACCAAACCCGATAGTATCACTACCCTCCTGTCATATCCCTTCAATACCCAACTACACACTTCCACCTTATCATAGATTATTCCTATATGGGCATTGACTCACAACCTTCTTCTCCCTTTCTATTTCCTGTAAGCCTATCTTCCAGACAATAGCTCTCTGAGTCTGCTCGATTTGTTTTATTCATATCAGTGAGGTCATGTCAAAGTATAGGGGATTCACATAGTTTCCCCTATTATGACTGTGATACATTTGTTACAATTGATGAACCAATATTGAAGCATTGTTACTAACGAAAGTCTGTAGCTTACGTTATAGTTTACACTTTGTGCTGTACAGTTTTATAGGCTTTGACAAGTATATACTATCATGTGTCTGTCATTTCAGGATCATACAGAACAATTTCACTGCCCTGAAATTGTCCACCTATTCATCCCTCCCTCTCCCTTCTGAATCCCTGGCGGCTGCTTTCTTTTTTTTTTCAAGATTTATTTATTTAATTTATCCATTTTAAACCCCTCCTTCCCCATTTGCTGTTTTGTGTCCATTCGCTGGGCAATTCTCTGTGTCTGTTTCCCGCCATCTCTTCTCATCCTCCTCCTCCAGTCTTCACCAGGATTCGATCCTGGAGACCTCCGATGTAGGAGAAAGGTGTCCTGCCACCTGCGCCACCTCGGTTCCTGGTTTTCAGAGCTTTCAGAGCATCTCGTCTTGACTCTCCCCTGCGTCTCTACCCTGTTAGGTCATTGGCTCCCGGGGCCTGGCGGCTCACCCGCACACAGAGCCTGGCAGTCCATGCGCCTTCTATATATACATATTTTATTTTACCGGGAGGTCCGGGGGATCGAACCCAGGTCCCTTCATATGGCAGACGGACGCCCAACCATTTGAGCCACATCCGCCCCCCATGGCAGCTGCTTTCTTTACATCAATGTTACAACTTCTTCCATTAACAAAAGATAATAACTGCATTAACAATAAATCTACTTTGGTCCGTGCTTACACTCCCTGTTATACTTGTTCATTCCTCAGTTTTGAGGAATTTAGGATGATGTCTACTCTGCTTCAAATTGATAAGGGGCTTAGATATTACGGGGCAGATGGAAGGAACTGTGCTTGTAGTTGTAGATACTCTTTGTTTTTGGAGATGGGACATGTTTATCACCATCATTTTATTAGTTGTCCTGAGTGAGTCTGATGAACTAGAGAGTAGTTGCTGGCTGCAACTCTGCTGAGATTCAGGGCTTAACTGGCATATGAACAGCCAGAAGATTTAAATCTCTGGGACATATAGTTAATGAGTATAATGATAATTACTGGATCAAATAAAAGGGATAGATAAATCATGAGTAGAGAATTTATAAATGATTCTAATTCTGTTATATTGGGGAAATACATTATTGTATATTCCAAAAGAGGGCCGACAGAGGAGACGTTGATTCCCTGAGGCTGTGTGCCTTGCTTATAGTGTTTGGGCATCCCAAGAGACATCAGGAGCACTTTTGCTTAAGGCTTTGTTTAGTGCAGTTAGTGGGATCTGCCTAAGACCTGCATAAGTGTGTCTCCTTCAGAATGACCTCCCAGCTCACTTTGAAATCTTTTATCCATAAAAACTCTTTTGTATTTAATGTTTCACCCTTTTGGTCAAGGTCTTTTTCCAAATACATCGCTGGGTTGGTGCTTGGTAATAATCCCTCGGTGCCAGAGGGGCTCCCTCCCTGGGAATTGTGTCCCTCATTAAGGGGAAGGCTGTAAGTTTATTTGTTGAGTTTGGCTTAGAGAGAAGCCACATTTGAGTAACAAGGAGATTTTCAGGAGATAACTCTTAGGCATTAATTATAATTAGGTTAAGTTTCATTTTTATAGGAATAAAGATCATAAGTACAAGCATTAAGATTGAGGGCTTGGCATATTGGCCTGTTTTCTTTTATTAGGCACTGCTTAGATATTACAGAGATTTTTGCCATTTTATTTGCAAAAGTAGCAGAACTCCCCGGGATGGGAGTTTAATATTTTGTTGGCTACTATGTGGGTCTCTATCTACCAAGAAAACATACCTATGACAACACTAATGCATCCATATCCCACAGAGGTATGCATTAGGTGCATTTCCCCCAATGAATCTATCCCCCCACTATTGACACCCTGTACTGGTAATGTACCTTTGTTATAACAAAGCTGTGGGACTCTAAGACATCTTCCTTCTACTCTCAGTGGGTTTAATTTGTTCTTTTTTTTCTAATTCTTTAATGTGTAAAGTTGTTTTTATTTGAGATCTTTTTTTTTAATGTAGGTAATTATAGCTATACATTTCCCTCTGAGCACTGCTTTTGCTGTACCCCATAAGTGTTGGTATGTTGTGTTTTCATTTTCATTTTCATTTGTCTCAAAGTATTCTCTAATTTCCAGAGTGATTCCTTCTTTGACCCATTGTTTGTTTAAGAGTATGTTGTTTAGTTTCTACATGTTTGTGAGTTTTCCAGTTTTCCTTCTGTTACGGATGTCAAGCTTCATTTTATTGTAGTCAGATAAGATTTTGAATGATTTCAGACTTTTAAAATTTATTGATAGCATTTTATGTCCTAACATGTGGTCTATCTTGAAGAACAATCCATGCATACTTGAGAAGACTATGTGATCTGCTATTATTAAGTGGAGTTTTCTGTATGTGCCTGTTAGGTCTAGTTGGCTTATAGTATAGTTCAAGAGTTCTATTTCTTTATTGACCTTCTGTTCAGATGTTCTATCTATTATTGAAAGTGGTATGTTGGAATGTCTCAGTATTGTTGTAGAATTGTCTATTCCTCCCTTAAATCCTGTCAAAATTGGCTTTATATATTTGGGGCTTTATTGTGATTTGTGCATCTGTTTATAATTTTTATATCTTCTTGATTAATTAATGCTTTATCAATATATTTTTTTCTTTGTCTCTTGTTAACAATTTTTGATATAAAATTTACTTTCTCTCTTATTCATATAGCTATCCCAGCTCTCTTTTGGTGACTATTTGCATAGAATATCTTTTTCCATCCTTTCACTTTCAGCCCATTTGTGTCTTCTGGTCTAAAGTGAGACTCTTGTAATCAGCACATAGTTGGTTTGTGGTTTTTTTTTTTAAATGCATTTTGCCATTCTTTTAATTTTATTGGTGAGTTTAATCCACTTACATTTAAATTGATTTTTAAAATTACTACAAGATTTACTTCTGTCATTTCGCTTTGTTTGCTATATGTCTTTTATGTTTCTTGTCCTTCAATTCCCCCAATACTTTTTTTGCCATACATCACCTTGCACCACTGTAAATTATGTCGCTAATATCTCCACCATTCTGAGGTCATATATATTGAGACACTGGGGACAAGCAGAGATCTATTTCTCCTCTATTAGAATATGTTTCATTAGGGCAAGTTTTTGTCTGCCTTTGTTGGCTGCTAGATTTGCAGCTTTAGAAGAGTGACTGACACATTGCAGACATCTACACCCTGCTCACTGGGCCAAACTGTCAGGAACGGAGACACCTGCTCCACCTCCAGGGCAGAGGCCCGCCACAGGGAGGGCTGCGAAGCCTGTCACAGCGCCTGCCACCAGGAACAGCGAGCCCAGGGCCAGCCATCTCTGCGCTTTGCAGGTGTCGGGCACCGGGTAGACGACGCTTGCTCACAGAGAGAAGAGAGAACAAGGTCAGTTTCAGCCGAGGGCATGGCTCCGCCCTGGCCCGCAGACCTCAATCCCAGTCCACACAGGGAGATGGTCTGTGCACCCCTGGTGCCTGCATCGTGTAGGCAGAGCCCTGCTCCGTCCCCACACCAGTGAGGTGGACTGGACGCCACGCAGCTAAGGCTCTGCAGCCGCCTGCTGCAGCGCTCGGGAAAAAGGGGAAGGACTGTGCAGGCAGCCCTCGCCTCTGAGGGACGAGCTTGACCTCAAGGCGCTGCTGAGAGGGGGTCATCTCCTCCGAGGAGCCAGGCTGCCACAGACCCCAGCACAGGGCTAACTTGGGGGTCACAGGGAAGGAAAGATGCGCTCAGACCACCCCTATCTACAGTGCACCCCCTGACTTCCTGGGCCTCCAAAAGACAAAGAAACAAAGCCACCAACATCTCGGTGTCTCACTGTTTCAGGCCGTGAGCTGCACGTCCGTGTGCAGCTCTGACCGACGTCGCTTTTGTGGACTTTTTTTCAGCCTTCAGTTAACATTTGGGTTCCAGGTCTCCCCGTCCTGCCGCTGTAAGGAGTTCTCTGCACTGGGGCTTTAAGCCCTCGGTCTGGACACGCAGGCATGCCGGAGGGTGGGACTGGCCAGGCGACCCCTTCCGAGGGCGCGGAGCGCTGGCTCTGCACACGTCTGCCTGGGGAGAGCCGCTGTCCCGGGAGGCCTGTCAGGTAAAGCCTGTGCATCAAGCCTGAACAGTCACACACAGTCTTTAAGCAGAAGCAGCCCCTCATCGCCACCCCGTGTTCTTAGGAACTGAGGGGGAAACGCGTCCACAGGGGTCTTACCTAGAGGGGCTGTGCCAAAAACCAGGCAATTAGCCTGAGGCAACATCAGCCAGGCAGGGCCTCAAAACCACTCCGGGCAGGATGGTCGGGTCTGTCCGGAGGGCGCAGCAGAGCTGAGAGCCCAGGCCACTGGCCGCTGGGGGGGACTCACAGCTCACATCCGTCACCCCTTCCTGGGAGCCAGGCTGGCGCAAACGCGAGCCCAGGACTTCCTTATGGGTGGAGGGAAAGGCAGCGGGCTGTGTTTGCACTGTCCCCGACACCGAGGGCACTCAGGAAGCATCAAGTGGGTGAATGCATGAATGAGCATGAATCCATATTAGTTTCATCTCCACACAATGCTTAGGCTGTTTGAACCGAATGCGGAACTTCAATGTTAGGTCAGGTAAAATGCCTGCACTATGGTAGGCTACTGGGGAAGAAGTATTCGAAGGTAAGAGCCTTAAACATTACATTGAAAGGTGGTTGCCTCTTCTCTCTCTTCGTAGAACTAAGATTGCTCCTTCTTTATTATAGCAGGAATCTCAAGAAATAATGTCATGAGAAAAATATAAATAAAAGAAAATTGGATCTTGACACCAAAAATGTTTGTCTTAAACTTTCCCTGGTGATCCAAGGACATTTTCTATTAAATTGTTGAAGGAGATTGTTTCCTAAGACTCTTTATTCTTGAGCCCATCATTCAACGGGGTGTGGAAAATGCCAAAGTTCATCATTTCATTTTTCTGAGGCAAGAAGAAAGTTGAGAGTAGAATACCCACTGGGGAACTTCTATGGTATCTCTTGCCAAGAAATTTCCACTGAGGTCAATTATCTATATGGAGGAAGAAGTCCCACAGCTTTTTATAAAGAGTGACAATCCTGTCTTAGCTATTATTTTAGAGGAAAATAGGTTCCCACTTCAAGTCAAATAAATAAGAATCGAGGACCTATGTCATGACAAAAGCCTCTGAAAACCAGAGCATTTCAATCCTTATCTCCACTGAACATTGGATTCTGATGGAAGAAAAGTTCAATATCTTTTTTTGCTAGAAAGGGGGGACACCACTATTATACCACTATTGAATAGCATCCCGTACTGGAGGTAGGTGTTATGTGGGAAGGGAGGTTGATCTGTTTAGCTCGATTGATTTACTCTTGTTGTATGTATGACTGATTTAGGTAATATTGCATACTAAAAAGAGGTGAATAAATTGAAACCTTTCAATATTAATACAATATCATTATAATTTAAAACATCAAAACATGTCCTTGAAAAAATGATCTGGGAGTACAGATTGCATTAGTGGGCATTTCCATTAATAAAAGTATGTGCATAGTGACCTAAAAATCTTGAAATTATTAACATCAAATTCAAGCCAAGTAATCTGAGTAATTTAAGGAAATAAAGGGGAAGAAAATGCAATCCTTATCAGACTTCTTATGGGAAGTTATGGACACTGTTACTATTTGCATACAACATGAAGGAAAACTAACAGATACAAATTCACGGTCAAACAAAGCACTGTATTTCATGAAAATAACCAGCATTAGGTATTGCGCTCAAAAATTGTGGTCACATATTTTTGACTAATTAATATTCACAACATAGCAAGGGAGGTAAAGGAGATTCCAAATATTTAAGCAATTCATAAAAGATAGGTATATTAACTGTTGGCAGTGGACTGGATCCAGATTTTCTGATTCCATGTTTGTTTTTTCCCTATATACCAGTGCTTTTCAAACTTTTTATCATTACTCATAGTAAGAAATATATTTTATATCACACTCATATAAGCACATGTACTCACACTTGTAATGGAAATAAATATAATAAATCAATAAAATAACATATAACTGTTGAAATGTATGACAGATTACAACTCACAGGGTGAAACACACTAACATAGACCAAAATGCATTTGTAAGTACTGATGCCTCTGACCACCTGATATCACCAGGCAGTGCAATCAATTATTGTTTATCTCATTTGCCAAGCACAAACATGTTGCAATGGAGCATTTCCTTTCAACTGCATGTTTCCTTTTATGACAAAGTTTTATGTTAGCAAAATCATTCCAGGGTTGAGGGAGCAGACCTTGGGAATAGCAGTATATGCTGCTGTTTCCATGCAAGTCAGGCAGATCCACATGGAGCTCAGTCAGTTCTGGATTTACCCTGAATCTACTCGTAAATACAAGCAGGGCCCAGCCAGGACCTGCAGGCTGTGGACACGTGGTGGGTCAGTCTGAGTAATTCCTGGACACTTGCTCAAATCATTCGTTGCTGCATCCGATTATTTTCCCTAATACAAGATCAATTATGGGATTCCATTTACCTAAGGATTATTCTATCAAAATTTGCTATATTGCATTCCTTAGCTAAGTTACAGAGATGTGTTAGTCTTTCTTTTACACTACAAAAACAATCATCTGTGGTCTTTTGACCCAAGTTTTAACGCTTACAAATCTCAAAGCTCTTCTTTGAAGTCGCATCGCAGAGAAAATTCCTCATAGCTCACTCTGTTTTATTTAACTGGATAAATTAACAGTTAGAGAAATGAATACTGAAATACAAGGCTTCACTTTGGTCTGAATCTACCACCAAGACGGGCGATGCTCGTGATTCTGGGGAATATGAGTGCCCCAAAGAGCTTCATTCTCTTGGGTTTCTCTGGCCAGCCGTGGTTGGAAATGCCTCTCTTCATCGTTGTGCTTGTTGCTTACGTCTTCACACTGTTGGGCAACATCTCAATTATCGTGGTATCCAAAGTAGATCCTCACCTAGACAGCCCTATGTACTTCTTCCTTTCCAACCTCTCCTTCCTGGACCTGTGTTTTACGACCACCACCATCCCTCAGCTGCTGCTGCACCTCTGGGGCCCAGATAAGTCTATCAGCTATGGGGGCTGCGTGGCCCAGTTTTATGTGTTCCATACTCTGGGGGCCACGGAATGCATCCTCTTAGCAGTGATGTCCTTGGATCGTTACATTGCCATCTGCAAGCCCTTGAGGTACCCGGCCATCATGCATCAGCGACTCTGTCAGCTTCTAGTCACTACGGCGTGGCTGAGTGGTTTGGCGAACTCCTTGCTTCAGTCATCCCTCACTGTCCAGCTGCCACTCTGTGGAAACAACAAGGTGGACGACTTCCTGTGTGAGGTCCCGGTGATAATCCAGATGTCATGTGCGGACATCAGCTTCAATGAAGCTTTGCTCTCCATTGTGGGGGCAGTCTACTCCATGGTGCCCTTGTCACTTATACTTGTCTCCTACGGGTTCATTGTAGCAACTGTGCTGAGGATTCGGTCCTCAGAGGGAAAGAAGAGGGCCTTTAACACCTGTGGGTCTCATGTAATTGTCGTATCTCTCTTCTATGGACCAGCAATTATTATGTATGTGCAGCCCTCTGCTGCTAACTCCCAGGAAAAGAACAAACTCATGCCCCTGTTCTACAGCTTGGTGACTCCTATGCTTAACCCTTTTATCTACACTTTGAGAAACAAGAACATGAAAGGGGCAATGAGAAGGCTTCTCGTCTCATTGTTCCATTGGGGAAGAGAACAAACGTGACCATTTTCATACTCCACATGCTCCATATATGGCTTAGAAGATATCCTGTTCTAAAACTACTCTTGATTTGCCTAGCCCCAAAATTGGTAGTACTTGTCCTAGTAACATTTATGTTCTTATGATTTATCACATTGCTATGATTTATTCTTGGTTCAAAATCTTTTCAACTGTGAATCCTAATCCTCAATTTGTCAGCAATTTGCCTAAGTGGAGACTATGTCATTAAGTCCTCTGTATCCATCCAGAGATTCTACTGTAGGAATTCAAAAGAGTGGGATATAAATAAATGTTTATTGGCTAACTCACTCACAGTCAGACAAAAAAATCAAATTTTGTCATTTTTCATTTTTAAAAAGTACAAGTAACATAGACTGCACTTTATCTTCTTCCTATTAAGACTATGATTTAAGGGTTTCTCTTTCAGTTGCTAATCAACTCTTTTTATGAATTACCGGCAAGATCAAATGGGTTTAAACTCTCATTCTTTAATCAACTCTCCCAACCACACATTCACTGCCTGATCCTTAGTGATTTAGATAATTCAAAAACAATAGTTCAGATGAGTGAGGTCATATACTGTTCATCCTTCAGTGCCTGGCTTGCTTCAGCTATGGTTGGTGGCAAGGCCCCAGGATGTGTAAGTCCATTGAGGGTGGTGGGCCACACTTGTGGGAGATGTTTGTGTGGGATGTGGTGGGAGGTGTGGGAGGTGGGCAACATGGGAATCCCAGTGGGTTCCGTGTAATATTTTGGGTATCTAAGCACCTCTTAAAATATATTTATATATATACATAAATAACATTTTTGTAAGCAAATGCACATATATGCATATATATTTATATATCATTTTGCAAATGTTGGTATGTATTGTGAAAATTTTGATTTTTTACCCACAATAAAAAAATAATAATAATAATAAAATAATTGGCTCTTTCTTCCCCATCATCTCAATGGGATTCGTTCCTTTTGAAGTATTTGCCTGAAGAAAGCAATTCTAGCTCCCAAAGGGAAAAGTTGATGATTAAAATCCTGATAAACTTCCTATGGGGTCTCCTACCACAGAAAGTCACTCAGTGTTACTCAGGATATAAACTGCCTAAGAAGAAAATGAGGTATGTTTGGTCAAAGGATGAAATAGTCCAGTCATTTAGGAATCAGAGCATTGGGTGCTGAGTGAAAGGAAAATAGAGAAATAAAGTGGAAGAAAATATGGGGAGAAGAAGTTTAAAAGTTGGCTATAAGACCATAAACTTTGAAATGGAGGTGCTGAAATAGAAAGTTTGATGATGCGGGGAGGATGGGGAGATTTTGTTGATTTTATCTGCAATATGGACACCTCTCGATATAAATCTGTCATTTTCTCACACTTCTCTGCTCTCCAGCCTTCCAAAAGCCTTCATCTTTCAACTTATGTTTAAGGTAAATATGTAAATATTTTTCTAAACAGCAAGGGCATTCATTCAAGGTCTTCACACATCTGCTTGTCCTTGGTGCCATGGTGTATTTACACTGTTCACTCCCAAATGGCAAGAACAAAATCTGCTGTCTCCTGTTGTACAAATCTCTAATACAGAGAGGCATTGATTGCAATTGGTATTTAATTAATTATAATAAATTAGTTCATTCTTCAATTTCTGTTCAATGTATTTCAAAAAACGTTTTCTTGTAGACTTGAAGGGAAGGAGACTACAGCTCTGCATTTATTGGCGACACGGAAGCTGCCCTTGTTTGGGGGGAAGCAGGTTCCCTCACGTAGGCATGTGGACTGTGTCCTGCACAGTACTGACCACACTTGGAACTTCACATTCCTGCAGATGACCTCCTCCCTCCTCCGAAAAGGCCTTCAGGTGTTTTCCTGCCCTCTTGTTACCCTGACTTGTTAGCAAGGTGAATGCCACAGAATAGGATTTCAAATTTTAAAATATGTGAATGAATGAACAAGCATTATTCCTGCAGCCTTCATTTTCTACTGTTAAACTTTGTGTCACATATTAGCTGACTTAAGGCAACGTTTCCCAGACTAGCTTCTTTTAATTTATTTATTTATTTATCCTCCCTGCTTCATTGTGTTGCCATTCGCTGTCTGTTCTCTGTGTGTTCTTCTGTGTCCGCTTGTCTTCACTTTAGGTGGCACTGAGAACTGATCCTGGGACCTTCTGGAGTGGAGAGAGGTGCTCAGTCTCTTGCACCACCTCAGCTCCCTGGTCTGCTGAGTCTCTTATTGTCTCTCTTCTGTGTCTCTTTTTGTTGCATCATCTTGCTGTGCCAGCTCTGCACTTGGGCCAGATCGCCGCGTGGGCCAGCTCGCCGTGTGGGCCAGCTCACCGCGTGGGCCACCTCACCACGAGGGCCACCTCACCACGAGGGCCACCTCACCACGAGGGCCAGCTTGTATTTCACAGGAGGCCCCGGGAAACGAGCCATGGACCTCCTACATGGTAGACAGGACCCCAATCACTTGAGCCACATCCATTTCCCCCAAACTATCTTCTGATATGGTTCAGAGAGTTCTTACAGGGGTGCGTTAAAAAATAAAATAAAATAAAAAATAAAGTAATTCATATTCAAACGAATTTGGGAAATGCCACTTTTTTCCTTAGAATTTTGGAAGGTGAATTAGCATATTAAATTGTTCCATACCTCCAAAGTAAACTGTTTAATACAATACTTCCCAATTTTTTTTCCTGTATATCATTGGCTTCCTTTAGAGTAGGAAATAATAAATAGCACAATTTGGGAAATAACTCACCAGAAGACACTGAATCCCAGAATTGTAACAGGAAAAAATAGATGAGCTGAAGGAAGTAGGAAATCTCATTTTTGTACAGAATGAATAAACAGTTTCTATCAAAACAGAAAAATAAATAAATAAGTTTCTTATCCACTAGGTATGTGGGATATTGAGAGAAAACTGCCCATAATAGCCCCATTGTATCTTCCCAGGTATCTGAAATTTCAATAATATTTATTCCTTTCAGGAAAAAGCTTTTATACTCAATTATAATGTCTGCAATTTTATTGCCAGTACTTATTATATTGTGGTAAAAATATTATAGCAGCTATCACATAAGAGTTGATAACAGTTATTGCACTTCAGTTTAAAATAAAATAAGGAGAATATGATACCTCTTTTTACTGAATACACCTTCCTCTAACACTGCAACTCTTTAATATGTAGCTACCATGATCAATTAAAAACAAATGGTACATAATTTTAATAAAATTTACAGATATTAATATCCAGCCATAATGAATAATTAGTCTCATCAATTCTTAACTATTTTATTTAAAACATAATCTAGGGGAGCGGATGTAGCTCAGCAGTTGAGTGCCTGCTTCCCATGGTCCTGAGTTCAACCCCCTATCTCCTAAAAAAAAAGAAAAAAGAACATAATCTAATTTTGGTTATAATCAGAGAGGTGAATAAACTCATCTCTCCCAATGCACCTCACATATTTTACCATATTCAGTTGATATCTAGAGAAAATATTAAAGTTAATAATAAAAGTTTATTTTCCCTGGTATCTCTAGTATTTAGGGTCAATATTAATAAGATTGATTATATTTCCTTAGGTAGGTTGCAACTATCAGATAAGAGATGAGACCTTAGTAATCAGGCCATGGTTTAAATGCTGCTGAGTAAAACATATATTCTGTATCCACATTGCTTGGTTTTGAATCCCAAGCTATTTTACCTTGTTAAAGTTACTTAATTCTAGGCTTTAGTTTCCTTGTGTACGAAATGGCTAAAATTATCAAACATACATCCAGGAGGTCTTAAAAATAAATAAATCAGATAATGCATGTAAAGGGACCAGTCTGCCGATCTTTATTATAATTATTATCTTCTAAAAACATCAGTGCAAAGATCTCTGTTTTTCCTTTCAAGTACCTGCTCTTAACTCAGGCTTCTTTCTGAGCAGGAAGGAAAGGTAAAAAAGAAACTGTAGCATATTTTCTTAGTAAGCTTTTTCTTCCTTTAATATTTTTTAAAAATCCACCTGGGATTTGGGGGGAGGAGATATGAAATGGGAATTTAATTGTTTGTTCATATGGGTAGTCAGCTGTCCTTGCATTATTTGTTCAATAGTCCATTCCCCAACCATTCAGGGACAAAATATTTGCAATGGATCAGGGATGCTTATCTCTAATATATAAATAACTCTTACAATTAAGCAAAACACAGATAACCTAAAAGAAAAATGGACAAAAGATATGATCACACAATTTATAAAAAGTTTACAAATTACAAAAAATTACAAAATTTACAAAAATTACTGGACAACCAACCTCACTAATAATCAGAAAAATCTAAATTAGAACAATAACAAGGTATCATTTCCTACCTATCAAGATTATTAAGTCTAACAATACCAACTTTTGGAGGTCATGTGATAAAAGGGGAGCTCTTATATTTCTAGGAGTATAAGTTGGTATGACCACTTCATTGGAAAATACCAATCCGCAGGAAAGTAGAGAATACACTATAGTATCTAGCAATTCCATTTTTAGGTCCCATACTAAAAAACCACTTGCACATATAACTAAGGAGACATGTACAAGGATGTTTATTGCAAAACTGTTTTAATAGTGTCCTCAACAGGTGAATAGAAAAACTGTGGTTTATTAATACTATGAAATATTTCACTGCTTATTAAAAGTGACATAGATTTACATGTATCAACTTAAGACTCAAAAACATAATGCTTTGGGAAGC
>JAKSZT010032224.1:94227-104376 GCA_026826555.1 Tolypeutes matacus | reverse complement strand
CGAGCACAAGCAGCAAGGGGGGGATAAATGAATAAATAAATAAAATCTTTAAAAAAAAAACAAAAACATAATGCTTTGTGAAAAAAACAATACCTACTCTCCGGTTCATGGGACTTACCCAGGACAACTAACAAGAAGATGATGATGGACAACGCCCATCCCAAGGAACAGAGAGAGTCTGCAACTGCAAGCAAGACAGTTCCATCCATCTGCCCCACGGGATCTAAGTCCCCTCTCAATTAGAAGCAGAGTGGGCTTCTAAAATCCTCAAGATGGGGAACGAACAATGACTAAAGTAGACTAATTATTCTACTATAGGCTTATTATTATTCTAGCAACGGAAGAACTCTTATCACTGAAGTAAAGGCAGTGGCCACCAGTGGTTCTGAGGATGGGAGAGGGAAGAATAGGTGTAATATGGGGGCATTTTCAGGCCATTGGAGTTGTCCTGCATGACGTTGCAGTGACGGATACAGGCCATTGTCTATTTTGTCATAACCTACAAAATTGTGCAGGACAGAGTGTAAACTACGATGCAAACTATAATCCATGCTTAATGACAATGCTGCAAAGTGTGTCCATCAATTGTAACAAATGTACCACACTAACGAAGGATGCTGCTAGCGTGGGAAAGTGTGGGAGGGGGAGGGGGCAGGGCATATGGGAATCTCCCCTACTTTTTATGTAACATCTATGTAATCTAAGTATCTTATTTTAAAATTTTTAAAGTATATTAGAGGAAAAAAAAAAAAGAAGAAGAAGAATCAGAGACACCAAGGCAGCCAGGTCTTGAGGCGCCAAGATTCCAGGAAAAAAAGGGAGACACGATGAGGTGAGACCAGTTTTTCAGGGAATTTGTCGATTCCTAAGGAGTGCACGGCAAAGATGTTGAGAAATTAGGCAGAAACTGGCACCTCTCTGGAGAGAGAAGCCGCGGGGGATTATGGCCGTCAGATAAGCTGTAGAGTGTTGCCGTGAGAACGGCTATTCCCAGGAAACAGGCCTCCCGATCCCATCCCACGCCACAAAGGACAAACGCTTCTCTTTCAAGTCAGTTTATTGAGAGTGCACAGGAAAGGAACGGGAGAATCTTCCCAAAACCAGTTCAAAATGAAAATGGGAGCTAGGGTTTTTACAGGCAAAAAAAAAAAAAAAGGAAAGGAAAGGAAAAAAAGAGAAAGAAAAACAAGTGAAAATATGTAGAGCAAGTGATGCCAGGAGTCTTGTTTGAGGTTACGTGGGATTGTCTCCGCGCGTTCAGCCCGTCCTTGGTTTCAGCGGCGGATCAACCACAGTTTATTTAGAGTTGTGCAGGTGCGAGGCCTTCCTGGCTCCTCTCTCAGGCAGCCACTCAAGGACATCA
Organism: Tolypeutes matacus; assembly: GCA_026826555.1. Classification (NCBI taxonomy): domain Eukaryota; kingdom Metazoa; phylum Chordata; class Mammalia; order Cingulata; family Chlamyphoridae; genus Tolypeutes; species Tolypeutes matacus. Next base: position 103,013 of record JAKSZT010032224.1, on the reverse strand, counting down.
AGCGTTTTGTCTCTGAGCAAAGTTACAGATTTACACCATCCTGTCTGGTTTTGCTTTGAGACTTTATCTTATTCCTGTGAGCAAAACTGAGGAGGTCTGGTCAATATCCCTCAGGGAACTAAGTGCAAAGAGTCAACTTCTAAAATTAGAGTAATAGAAAACCAGCTCAATTAGTTTTAGAATTTTCAGAGCTGCTTCAGTGAAGAAATTTTGATAAGCACATTTCCCAGCTATCAACTAGACAAAAATTGGCGTTTAGGCCCGCCAAAGATGCTAGACTTGAGGAGCTAAAATTCCAGGTAGAAGTAAAGCACAGAGAACAAGCCTGGTGTGTATCATCGCTTACAACTTCAAAATATTTGTCAGTTTTTATGCATCAACCCTGAAGCAGCACAGAAAGTGATGACAGAGAGGCTAGACGCAGGATCTACAGGGTCCTGCAGTCCTGGGAAGCACGCATTGGAATGCAGGACCCTGTAAATACCTGTGACTTTCCGCTGGGGAATCAGAAGTGCTGAAGCCAACGAGTAAAGTTAAACTGGAGAGAGACCAGGCCTCACAAGATGGAAATCCAGATTCTACAAGCAAATCGATTGCGGTCTTTTTAATGTAGAAGAAACTCGTCCATTTGGATTGTATAACTTGAGACGTTTTTGCAGTTGTGTGTAGCCATGAAGTCAATACCACGATCGAGAGAGAGAGCATTCCCATCCCTCTCCCCCAAATTCTTCATGCCTCTTTGCGGACCATCGCGGGCTCCAAACTCAGGTTCAGGCAGCTCGTCATCTTCCGTGCCACTTTACATTAGTCTGGATTTTCTCAACTTCCTATGAATGGAATCATACGGTCTACATCTTTGGATCTGGCTTTTCTCACTCAGCAAAAAGATTTTGAGGCCCACCCATAATTTTGGATGTATCAGTAGTTTGTTCCATTTAATTAGCAGTGTCCCATTATATGGACATACCACATTTATCTGTTCCACCTGTTGACAGGCATTTGGGCTCCTGCATAATTTTTGGCTGTTGGGAATGAAGCTTCTATGAATAGTTTAATACAAGTCTTCATATGAGCAAACGTTTTCATTTCTCTTTAGTAATTACTTAGGATTTAGATGGTTGGGTCAGAGGGCAAGAGTGTATTTAATTTTTTAAGAAACCTCCGAACACCAGGTGGCTGCCTATTTTACACCTCTACCAACAGTGTATGTGTCAGCTCCATCAGGATAAGAATTAGGGTGACTTGTCTCTAACCACCCGCTAAAAGCAAAAGTAAATTCTCTCTGGAGAAGGAAAACATCACTCAGAACATTTAAAATGATATAAACTGTCTGTCATTTAATCCAAAAGGATCAAGCTTAGAAATGATAGGACCAAGAGGCAAAAATATAATAGACACAAGCTCACAGGTGAACTAGGTATTAAAGCAGCCAGACAGAGACTTTTTAAAACATACATAAACATACTTAAACAATGAATGTATAGTAAAAGCTGTGAACTTACAAAACAAACATGCGTTACATCATACAGGGGTCCCATACATCACCCCTCCACCAACACCTTGCATTGTCGTGAAATATTTGTTACAAACTATGCAAGAGCATCATCAAAATGTTAAAACTAACTATAGTCCATATCTTACATTTGGTGTATTTTCCTCCAACCCACCTGTGTTAGTCAGCCAAAAGGGTGCTGATGCAAAATACCAGAAATCTGTTGGGTTTTATAAAGGGCATTTATTTGGGGTAGAAACTTACAGTCACAAGGCCATAAAAAGTAAGTTACTTCCCTCACCAAAGTCTGTTGCCACGTGTTGGAGCAAGATGGCTGCCGACATCTTCCTCGTCTTCCTCTTAGGGCTCCTGGTCCCACCTTCTTCCAACATCAGCTGTGGGCTGAGTTAAGTCTCATCTCTCTCCTGGGCCTCATTTCTCTCTGGGCTCAGCTGCCCGTTCTTTCCACAAGGTAGCTGTAGACTATCAGGTGAATGACTCACCTCTCTTCCCAGGGCCTCTGCCCTGTGTCTGATGGAGCCGTCTCTCTTCCTCTGTGTTCTCCTGTGTATTTACTTCCCAGGGCTCCAGCTCCAAAACTCCAACTAACTCCTGTGCCTTGTTGTTTTCTTTGTGAGTCCCAACCACCAAGGGGGCAGGGATGCAACATCCTACTGACGTGGCCCAATCAAAGCCTTAATCATTATTTAATCAAGTAAAAGTGAAACCTCTGAATCCAATATAATCTAATATGGCTGGAGGAACAGACCAGTTTACAAATATAATCCAATATCTATTTTTGGAATTCATAAACAATATCAAACTGCCGTGCCACCTGATTATTTTTTCATATTTTTATTATTATTATTATTATTATTATTATTACAGAACAATCATGTACACATGTAGAATTCCCATACAACACCCCTTCACCAACACACCACACTGTGGTGGAATATTTGTTATAGATTATAAGATAATATCATCAGACTATTACCACCAACCATTACAGCCACTTTTTAAAATTACTGTGATTTTTTTTTAATTTTTTTTTATTTTTAAGGAAGCTTTATATTACAAAATGTTACATCAAAAATATAGGGGCATCCTTATATACGCCACCCCTTCCCCTTCCCCACTTTCCCCCATTATCACTGTGGTGCATTTGTTACAACTGATGAGCACGTATTGAAGCATTGCTGCTAGCCATCGTCTATAATTTACATTACACTTTACACTTTGCACCACACAATTTTATAGGTCTTGACAAAATGTATAATGGCCTGTATCCATCACTGCAATATGATACAGGACAATTCCAATGTAAATTATTGGGATTTTTAACATTCAAGAAAAGACATGACAACAGGAGAAATGAACTTACTTGTAAGCAAGTGTGCTGAATGTTCTCCTTCTCACTACCAGCTCAGGTTCTCCTTTCCTCATCAGGGCAGGTTAGGATTTGTCAATGAGAGGAAATCCCGTGGATCTGGGTGAGGACGTGGAGCAGAAGCCATGGCTCTCAGGAGCTTATACCACGCGAAGCCCGCTGGTACACCCCCAACTGCACCCCACCACCAGTGCCCCAGTGCAGTGGACGGCCAGTGGTCTACCCAGGCCTCCTGCTTGGTTTTCACTCCCCCAGCTCCCTCCTCGTTTGTGTAAACCCTAATTCCTGTATTAAACCACTGTTCCTGTCCTACTTGTCACGGCACTTCTTGCCTGTCTAATACAGACTGATAAAGGAAGTTTGCCTTAGTTCCCATTTTATTGAGACTTTTTAGATAGATAGAAATTAAATTTTGTTAAAAGCCTTCCTGTCTGTGGAGATAATAATAGGATTTTTTAGGTTAATTTTGTATGTTGGATTATATTAATAGATTTTCCAGTAATGAACCACCGTTGCACTTCTGGAATAAATACTTTGTAGTCAAGATGTGTTCTTAGTTCTGTTTGCTAATGCTTTAAGAGTTTTGTGTCTGCATTTATGAAGTTGGTCTTAGTTTTGTTTGGTGGTTGTTTTTCAGTTTTTCCAAGTTTTTGGCATGTTATCCTCACTTTGTAAAAGTGACCTGGAGATCTTCCTTCATTTTCTGTGCTCTGAAATAATTTAAATACCATTGAAATTATCTGATTTTTTGAAATTTGGAAAAAATGTGCAGGGGGCTCTGATAATTTTCACTGCTGCATCTATGGAATTTTGTTTCCTTGAACTTTTTTATTTCACTGGGCTCAGTTATTAAATACTATATTGTCTTAAAATATATGCAAAATAGTATTTTATTATTTTTAATATTTACAAATTTGATAGTTATTTGTTTGTATTTTACTTTGTATACTTGTGCTTTCCACCATTTTAACTCATTAGCTAATGGTTAGGCTGTTTCCCTAATTTTGTTTCACAGAACTATTCATTTTTGTTTTTATCTTTATCAATCTTTTGGTTTTCATTTAGTTTATTATTCTTTTTCTAAATTTTCCAGTTGAACATATATTTAAATACTAATAATTTTTGGACTGTCTTCCAAGAAAAGTTATGAATGTTCCTGTATAAACAGATGTATATAGGTTCAGTAAATTCTGATATGTCATGTTTTTATTATTTTTTTCATACTTTTACCTTACTAAATTTTGCAGTTTCATTTATTTCTCCCTTTTTTTCTAAAAGTTTAATCATTTTTTTAAAATTTTTTATTATAGTCTACATTTATTGGATTGTGGTTTGATAATGCCATTGTATCGTTTTTTTGTTTTTGTTTTTGTTTTTGTTTTTGGAATTTATTGAGCCCTTTCTTTAGGGCTTATTATTTTATATGCAGTATATAATTTACTGACTATGGTTAGCCTTACTAAATTTTTGTTCCATTTGATTGATCTGTGTTTGAACAGCACATGGATATTGACAGTCATTATATCTACTTTGAGCATTTTAAGCTTTGGCTTTATGAAAAGTCTATTCTTATTCCCTTTGAGATTTATTGGTCTTAATTCTCTTTTGTCAAATATCAATATCATGACCCATACTTTCTTTTTATTGGATGTGTCTGGAAAATCTTTGCCCTTCCTTTTATTTTTAATGATTCTGATTCTTTTTGTTTTACCTGTGCCCCATAAATACACATGGAGTTGGATTTTGCTTGTTAGCTAATCTGAAAATCTTTTTTTCTTTTAATCAATGAGCTAGGTCCATTTTTGTTTATTGATACAATTGATAAGTTTTGATTTAGCTTTGTTATATGGTGTTTTAATATATATACATAGATCTTTCACTATATTATATTTGCTTTCTCTCTTTTTTGGAATTACTGTGTTATTTAGGAAGATTTGTGCTTTTTGCTCTTGTGATTAGTTTTATATCAATACGTTTTATAGACCTGATGTATTGATTGCCTACAGTGAGCACTGCTGAGATTAGTTAACAGCCTCTCCTTCCATTCATCTCCCCAGTATCCACTTCAAAGTGATTTCCTTTTAACCCTATTATTATAATAAGTACTAAATTTTTCTTCTCATGTCCTCTTTCCATTTTTCTCCCATTTATTGATAGTTACACCTAGATTGTCAAAGCAAATGCAATTACTTAGTTTTCTGTATCTCTTATCTCCACCTTTTACCCTTGTCTTTGTAGAGATGAAACTTTTGTTAAATGTTTTTCCTTCCCATTCTAGTTTGTCTCTTTACCCCTTTATTGATGACTACAAATAATTGAATCTTATATGAGAAATTCTAAAAATAAATGAAGAAAGATATTCAAAGAACTCATATTAAGTTCCTGAAAATGGTTTATTCAAATTTGCTCTGCTCTAATTGTATCCTTTTTCAAACAGGATGAAGTTCTGTTTGGAAACTGTCTAATTTAATCCAAAACAAGACAACAGAAGAGACTTGCTATAAATCTCAGTGCACTAGATAACTAATTGAACATAAATAACATTACCTCACAGAGCTCTGTCCCAAGGAGATTTTTCTACTAATGTGTCTAGGAAGAATAAATGGCCTGTTTAAAAACAATGCCCAAGAGGCCTCAAGAATAAAATACAAATAACACATCAGCAAAGCATCCTTGGTTTCATCTACTATTATCTCCTAACCTGTGCTTTTCTCTCCTTGGTGCCATTGCACCAACTGAAAAACCCTTAGTCTGGAGCTAATCCTCAGATACTCATCTGTGTTCTACGGTTTTTCCTTCTCTGATATTTTTAAAAATTCAAATGTATTCCATCATAATTGCTTTTCACTGAATGCTATTTCTCAAAATAGGTGAGTAAAAAGACACTTTTCTTCCATGAATTCTTGAAAAGGTTTCAATGTGTATAGTAATAATGCCTAATGTGCATATAAATACAGAAAGCATTTCATTCCAGGAAGCTCTTTAGAAACAATGAACATTCAGAGTTCAGTGGGTATAGAAACCATTTAGCTTTCTATTTGTGACAAATTAATATCTATCTTTTTCTCATTCACTCTCTTGCCCTCCTGTTCACTCTCTTCTCATTTAAATCAACTTTAAACACATTTAAATCTCAATCTGCACAGTATCTGGCAGATACCAAATACCTGAATGAAATATGAAGCCCTAACTGAAGCACGGGAACTTCTTAAATGTATGGTCAAAATCTGATGGACTGGTTTGTCTATGTGCTACATCCAGATGTTTTGGTGTCAGATAACATAATTTTATTTCTTCATATGATCTTTTACTAAATATACAGCTATAAAGGATTGTAAATCTGACTAAAATACTGGGTGTAATGAAAGAGATGTATGAATAAAATACACTAGAATGAAAATGTAAGCAGAGAAGTAAAGAAGACGTCAAAAGGATTGGGGCCATAGCAGCTGATTAAAATGATGTTAGATAACTGTGGATCAGTGTAAACCACGTAGTAAAATACTGGTGGAAAGTCAGTAGATCCGAAGGAGGCAGTAAATCTAAAGTCCAAGCACTAAAATTAATGAAATACTATGAAAAAACCTAAGGATGTAACTTAGAGCTTAAAAATAGCACAAGAGTAATTCATTTTGGTTAGACTCCCCTGCTGTGGAGCCCTAAGAAAATAAGCAGAGGAATACCCCACTGTTGGAAAATTTTCAGTGTAATACAGGAGGCTCTGGGATGATCAGCATTCTCAAACAAAGCTATACATAACAATGTGAAAAATATGAACAAACTCCCAACTAATGCAAATTTAATAAAAGTGATGGAAGCAAATTTGAGTGAATACTGACATTAGAATTAGAATTAATTACAGAAGAATTCCTGAATGGTCATATCTAAAATTAATTTGCAATAGATTGAAGAACAATCCATTGTTGAAAATTAGGAAAGACAAAGATAAAAGTATTAAATTAATAGGCAATAGATTTTTTTGTACTGCAGGTATTTAATAATGGGGGCACATTGGTATTTTTAGAATGTTTATTTTAACAATCAAATTAATTCATACCATAGTTTTATTTCATATGTCATTTATGACCCGAACTTTTGACTTGGCCCGTGGCTTGTTATAAATTCAGTGTGCTCATTTCTCTTGAGCTGTTTTAAATTCCAATCAGGAAGCCAGAGGCAGCACTCATTCAGGAAACACCCCATGAGCAGAGCTGCTTTCTCTGGAGGGTTAAACTCTGGATATGTAGAATCTCATCACCTCATTACTGCATCTGAGGCACCCATTACTTTTTCATCTTCAGGCCTCCCTAGTCTCAGCAGACTGTAGGATTCAATGATGAACAATGTCCTAAGGTAGGGATGTTAAAAATTCTGTGGTTTGGGTGTGGGTACCAAACGACAACACTGCATGCTGCAAGGCTATTGCAAATTTGCAATCCCAGGGCTCTCAAAGACCAGCTGCAATTACTGCTTTTGTCCCATCACTGTCAGGCACAGTATTGCCCAGCATGTGAGGAATCAGGGGCACTACTCGCATCTTACTTCTGATTAGTTTTGTGTAACTGCTCACAGGGTGGCTTTGAGGATTTAACGAAATAGAGAAAGTGAAAACAGTTCTTTGAACCTATGAACGCTGTCTGTTAACCTTCAAGAAATAACGACCAGCAGAGTAATTCAGAATTTTCTGTCTGGGATGAGTTATGTTAATTTCCCATCTGAATATCCCCATGTTACAGAAGATTGTGGATTTCATTTCATACTCCAGCACTAAAAGAACAGAACATTATTTTTAAAAATCTCATTACCTAATTAAACTTTCTTAAAAAGATACCTTACTTGGTTAGTTTATTTAATTATCTCAGTGTGCCTTTTTTGGCTAATACATGTTCTGAAAATGTAAAATAATCTTTTCACTGGACTAAGATTCTGAGTCTGAACTGAAATACAGATTACCATCCTGACAGCAGTTTCCTGGAGTTACAAATATATTTGTAAATATGAATAATTAGTAGATCACTGATAATTGTCTTAACTCTTGCATAAAACAGTCCATAAACAAAAATCTCTATAAAATGGATATATTGGCTAAACTGTAACTTGAATTATCAAATGCCTGAAATTTGAAAAATTACATGCAAAAAGAAATTATTGAGCATGGGAAACTAATGTCATTTAGCCCAACTTTCTCAATTTATACTTGAGGAAAATAAATCTAAAAGTATCAAAGTTTCTTGCTCAATTCCACATAACTATGATATATTTGTTAGTACTAAAGTCTTCTTTCTCTTTTTCTGCCCCTAGAGAGCATATAATTATTCAACTCACTAGTGGGGGCTGGAGAAGACTACCTTGAATAATGTTATAGCTCCAGGACTTCTTTCTCATTCTACAATTTCAAGCTTAATACATTTACTCTTCTTGACATTGCAATAATGATTTGCAACACTGTTTCTCTAAGTAACCCATCTGATTCCTGCACCCCATACTATGTATATAGCTGGAGACAGGAATCGATAATCTAAATTTTAACAGCCTCGTGTGCTAATTTTTATTCAAGCCGAAATTTCAAAAGCATTGCTTTGGAGTTTAGAAAACACATTCCCATCTACCTTTCATTTAATCCTCATCACAGTCCAGGAGTTAGTTACCATAATATTTATACTTAAAGAAGGAAATTCAGTTTCAGAAAGGTTTGGTTACTGGTGAGGTGATTTGTCTTTACTCAGTAGTGTCATGAAGAGAATTATGTCACCTAGGGACAGATCCTTTATTTGCCCATCAAATTATATCCTCTGCCTTCGATGGGTGGCTGATCAATGCATAATTCTGTCTTGTCTTTGTTCATAACTCTTTCTATATCCTTTATCATCTCCATAATTTAGGATGGTGAATCAAATGGAAGAT
>JAKSZT010032224.1:19626-79227 GCA_026826555.1 Tolypeutes matacus | reverse complement strand
TGTAGACATCAGAGGAAATTATTTAACAGTAGAGTAGGTATATACCATATTTTCTCTAACAAGTCATTCTTGTTTCCTAATTCCCCAGTCTCAAGGTAGATGTTCCCATCCCGAAACATATCATGTTTCTGTTATTCTTCGTAATTTATTTCAGGCAAGGTTTGTATTAGACTAGTATACACCACTGTGGATACTGTGTTTGTGAAAATATATTAAAATATTTCTCTGCTGCATGGTTATAGCAAAGTAGAAACTGTGATAAATGTAAATTTAGGTAATATAAATTCATGTGTTCAAGCTAATCGTCATAAAATAACATGACAATCTTTCATTTATTGGCTTCCTTTCACAGTGTCACCTGAGAAACATTCCACTACTCTCTGGGACTTCAGCTCATGCACATATCGGTATATCGGTAGTATGGGTACAATGCACATTTTCTCTCTCTCTCTTTATGAGGTACCAGGGATTGAACCCCGGACATGGGAAGCAGGCGCTCAACCACTGAGCTGTATCTGCTCCCCATGCATGGGAAACAGGCGCTCAATCACTTGAGCTACAGCTGCTCCCCTACAATGCACAGACTTTATGAAGCATTCTGTGCTTTAGGAGACTCTTTGGGTGAGTCTCCTAAGTTTATTATTCTCAATCTATATAAATGTATCCCTCCTGAAAATGCATTGCAATTCGTGTTTAACAAATGTGCAGTGCTTCTGTATTTTTAATCAAAGAATTTATCATTAAATATTAAAAGGCAGAGAAAAAAAAGAGAGAAAATGTATAGATAAATTCCTTACTGTTATTTTTAATATTTTAATGTTCTGTCTTCTGAAACTATGAAAGATATTAGTAATGAACCACAACCAGGAAATTTATCTGTACATACTATGAAAGAGCCAAGAATTCCTTTGAAACTGTGGAAGAATAAGTATGACAAAGAAATAATATGTATTTCTGGAATGGAAAGCAACAGGATTTACTTTGACAAACAATCTGAGAACATTTTTATTGATGTAAAGTTTAGATGCAAATAGTGTTCAAAATCCATGTCAAGTGTTGAAAGTTTTAAGACTTGGTTCTTCGGACCCACATCCAAAACTCAAGTCTTGCTATAAGTTACTTGAAATTTATGAGACCCATATAATGGATTTAAAGTAGCTGGTGTTGAATTAATACAGTGAGAATTCAACCTCACATTCTGTCCTGAACATATGAAGACTTGTAAGAAAAAATGATGTCATTTTGATTTTTTGGCATGTATTTTGGCATCACCTAATTATAAACAGAACCATTCTGAAAAATGACAGATCACCTGGTATGATCCAGTTCTTAGGGGCTTTGGTATATTTTGTTTGGAAAGAATTCTAAGTACCTTTCAAAATTGACTGATTTCCTGAAAATGTTTTGAAATTTTCTGCACAAACCCATGAAAATTAAAATTCTTTGATGTTTTATAATATATTGATCATTTTTATTAATTTTAGCTTCTTTGGAAGAGATCCTCGTGTCTAAAATGGAAATGAGAATTTTGCCCTCAGAGAATTCTGATGGCTAGCAGTGACATGTGTAAATTAGCATTCAGTAAATCATAGTTACTGTGACAAGTTTCCATGGATTTATTGGCTATTTTCAGTGAACAGAATTTGATTTTTTGTGTGTATTAATTATCTACAGTTTTATTGAGATAACATTCACATGCCATAAAGAAGTGTATAATTGAGTTGTTTTAGTGCATTAACACAGTTGTATGACAACATATAGAAAAGTTTTTCTACATTTTCACATCTCTAGGATGTTAGAGAATAAGCTTAATATTTTTAACTCTAAAGAGGAGAACAATAGTGACTCTTAAATATGCCATGTTTCTTTTATTATTGTTTAAGTTATTATTCAGCTATTCTTCCATTCAAAAGAATACAGTGATTTTTAGTTTGGGGTGGCAAACGTGGCAATATTTGTGTCGAACGCCTGTCTGTGAAGACTGGCTGGCATGCTCTGACTGCTTTCTTAACATATCCTTGTGTCCTGAGCTAAATTAGTATGACTAGCTGCAAACTGTGAAGTTTCATCATTTCAGAAGTCAGTGCCATTCCAACTCTGAAAAATCAGGGCTTTCTAAAGGAAGGATAAAAAAATTCTCAAGATAAAGAAATGGAGAGTAGTGATGAAGGAGACTCTTAGAAATGTTTTGCTTGTACTGCACAACTTCAGGCCTTGCTTACACAATTCTTGGCTATTTTCAGTATATTCTTGATGGAGGATACTTTTGATTAATGTTTGGGAAGCTTTGATGAAAGAAAAGCAGATATTATATTTGAAGGTGAAATTATGCTCCACAGTTGATGTAGATTATGAGCAATCCTGACATTGCCTTTTCAAGATTAGTGATCAAAACCATTTCATGTTTTCCAACCAACAGGCCTTTGCTGAAGAACAGATGGAAGACAAGGCTTTTTAATCCTTAGTTGTAAAGACACTGAAAAAATGCACACATGCTTTGGGGAAAGCCTTTAAGGTGGAAATAAAGATGGCTTCTCAAGGATTTTCTCCACACTAGGCACATTCTCAGACATGGGTAGCATAACAACTGCAGGCCAAGAGGTGAAGATGCAGTAATGGAGATGATCACTAAAGTGAGTGGAATTCAGGATTCGGTTCCGAAGATGCCTTTGTTATATAAATCCAATGTCTTTTCAAACTGTGATTCTCAGATTTCCAGTGCCTTGGAGGGGTCCTAGAGGCCAAAGGGGAGTGAGGTGGGGTGGAGAAGAGTTACATATAGTGTGGTAGGGAAATCCATGTCAGATTTTGTTTTAAGAAAGGGTATTAGAAAGTAATATGTATAACTACTGTCCATGTCTATTTATGAGATTAGACATTTTACTTTGTTCTCACATTGGTATGAAAAAGCTCAGATTTTTACCTGAGTAAATGTGTGTATAATATACCTCAGCAAAAATGAAACTTAAGTGTAAAGAGGGAATTTTAGTTAATCATTTTAGAATTTATTCCATATAAGACTAGGGTCTAAAAATCCCTATGTTCAATAACATTGGTACCACACACAAAATTTTTTTTAACTTTTTCTTGATGTGTCAATTTAACTGTTGACCTCAATGTCTCAATATCTTGATATATTGAGTTTTAATTAGTTTGTGTAGAGAGCCTGGGAAGCGATCTAAATAACCATTGATGCTTCATTTTATTTCACACAGAAGGAAGTAAGAAATCCATTGCATTTAAAGGGTCTCTAAATCTACTTGCCATTAATCTGTCTTCCTCTTCAACCATTGCACTGTACACTCCCCCTACAGCTGCCATCAAATTCCCTGACAGCTACAATACACACTATAACACTTTCCACTTTCTGAACTCTCCTGCATTTTTCTCCTTTGTGTATTTACTTTACTTTTGCTTTCAAGAGTGCCTCCTCTAATTTCTACCTTTCTGTCTCTTCCTTGAAATAAATTATAACATAATGTAGAATGCAACAGGGGGGCGGATGTGGCTCAAATGGCTGGGCGTCTGTCTGCCATCTGGAGGGACCTGGGTTCGATCCCCGGGACCTCCCAGTAAAATAAAAAATATACATATAGAAGGCGCATGGGCTGCCAGGCTGTGTGTGCCGGTGAGCCGCCAGGCCCCGGGAGCCATGCAGCAGGATGATGACATAGCAGGGGAGAGACAAGACGACATGCTCCGAAAGCTCTGGAAACCAGGAACCAAGGTGGCACAGGCGGTAGAATATGTCTCTCCTACATTGGAGGTCCCCAGGATCGAATCCTGGTGAAGACTGGAGGAGGAGGATGGGAAGAGATGGCAGGAAACAGACACAGAGAATTGCCCAGGGAATGGACACAAAACAGCAAATGGGGGGGGGTGGTTAAAATGGATAAAGTAAATAAATCTTAAAAAAAAAAAAAGAATGCAACAAGGACTAATATGATACTTTGAGAATATGCTTCTGGAAGAGAGGAGGATGACTATGAAATCCAAAAAGGGAGGAATTAAGGTTCTGTTTCCAGAGGAGATTATAAAAATCAGGCTTGAATATTTAAGGACAAGTCTATCACTGGCAGAAGGAACACCCTGTGCAAAGGGAGGTGTGAGCAGGGTCACTCACAAAAGCTGGGAAGCTGTCATGGGTTAGTGAATGGGTTAGACACTTAGCCTATGGGCTCTGGTTTAGTGATTCAAAAACCCTTCAATTTAGGCGTTAAATAATTGACAGATATAAAACTGTGGCTCGTGATTCTTAAGCTTGCATTAACATGTCAGAACTGGAATATGAAATTCTTTCAATTACCAAAAATCCGCGCTGTTTCTGTTTCCCTGTAATGGTTTGGCATTGTACATTCTGCCAAAACACGTGCTCTTAAACCTGATCATTCCCATGGGTGTGAGCCCATTGTAAGTAGGACTCTTTGATGAGGTTGCTTCAGTTACGGTGTGGCCCACCTCAGTCCTGTCACTGGAGTCCTTTACAAGAGAATGAAGTTCAGACAGAGGAAGCCACCGAGGAAGCAGACAGAGGCTGAGCTCCGGTGGGACGCAGGAAAGAAGGAGCGGCCAGGTGCCTTGCCATGAGACCGGCTAAGGACCACAGACGGTCAACAGCCAGCCCCAGAGCATCACAGTCTTTGGGGAGAAAGCATTGCCTTGATAATGCCTGGATTTGGACTTTTTTCCTAGCCTCAAAACCGTGAGGCATTAAATTCTCATTGTAGAAGCCATGCTTTTGCATGCCATTAGCATGAGCAGCCAGGAAACTAAAACATTCCCCAATAACAGGCTATTTGCAAAGAAGATACAGATTTAAGTTTATGCATCCAAAGTGATGGCATAATTCAGTATGTCCCAGCTGAATATTACATGGCTACGGTATCTAAGATTGAAAAGGAGGTGTATGTTGAACCAGAACTAGGATGTTTTAAAATTGTATTTCTATAAGTGGCGAGGCATAGGAGTTTCCGGACTGAAAGTATACAAGGCCTTGACTTTAATAAGACAACATCTGGCAAAGTGAAAAATGGTTTGGAGTAGGAAAACACTGGGAATTGTCTAAGTGAGGTCACTGCAACAATCTGTGCAACAGGAAATAAGGTCTTAGACTAAGAAAAGAGTGTATAAATATGAGAGACATTGATGTAGAAGGTTGCCTTGGAAATTTATTGAATGTGAATCCTCTAGTAAAGAGACGAACCAAAGAGAATTGTAGGGAAAAATTTTAAGTCTATAACACTGGGAAAGAGGTGTCGGTTTTATCAAGGAGATTAATATCCAGAAAAGTAGATTTTTGAGCCTAAATTTAAAAGGACTCTAGGAAACCTGGAGTCAAATTCCAAATGTAATAAAAGGCCCCATTAATTGCCTGTAAGAAGACATGTACTTCAAATGTAATAAGAGAGGATAAGCTTTGATCAAAAGGACTTGACTAAAAGTGTGAATAAAAACAAATTTGCAATATCTCATTTTTTGGAAATACTAAACAAATCCAATTATATGCCATATAACCCATAGTATAATATTTTAGGATTAAAGGTTTATACAGATAATACGTCAGTATGTTATATGATGCATATTTTATTTTAACACTAATTCTGGAAGTTGGACAACAGGAGTTTGTACAGAAATTTCTCTTAGATTTTGTAATTCTCTTCCCCCACAAGAGCTCTCCACACTGAAATTAGGCTAAGTGTGAAAAACGCCTGTAAATCAGACCTGGGGTTTTCTATGTACATGTAATACATTCTTTGAATGGGGCAGGAAGTGAAGTGAGGGGCCATGTGTGCAAGAGATGTGTCTGAAATGCTTTGACAGGGAAACAACTTGAAAACTTGCTTCTGAAATTTATTTCCTTGCTCTTATCCTGATACCTCTCTCCATTGTGCAAACAGTAGCGTTAGCTGCACCACTGGGCCCTCAGCTCCTTCTGTCCTCAGGGGATCCATTATTTTAAGCTGAAAATTATTAACCACAGCAAATCCTTCATTATCGCTCTCTAGATTCCATAAGAAACTATTTTGGTAATAGATAGTAGCACAAACTAAAGACTGAATATGAGTTTACCAGGCAATTCAAACTAAAGAACACACCCAAAAGGGCACGTTAACAGGGCTATTAAAAATTAATTTGACTGCTCATCTATGTACATCTATGACTGCTGGTATATAGTTATTGATTTGTAAATTAAAGTATATATTAACTCTGTTAATATTTTCCTATCTAATGTATTCCATTTGCACTAGAATAATTCTTTGGTGTGTATATTATATAATATTGTAAAAAGGATTATATTTAAAAATTAGTCATTGACATGGAGTAGCCAGGTACTTTCTTTTTTTGTTTGAGAGAAGTATCATAAAAAGGTCATTAATCATCAAAATAATTAACAGTTTGCAAAGTATTTTTACAAACATCTCATTCGAAACAGATTTTACGACTGTAGCAGAAAAATGTGAGACTCATTCCCTTAAAAATATTTATGATAAAGGGTTGACTAACTATTGTCTAAGAAACTTTCTGGAATATATGAGATTTTTTTTTTTTTTTTTTTTTTTTTTTTTTACCGGAAGGTCCCAGGGATCGAACCGGGGTCCCTCCATATGGGAGACAGATGCCCAACCATTTGAGCCACATCCATCCCCTGAGATATTTTTTTTTATATACATATAACCGAGCATTTAACATGTAGTTGTTATTGAATTATTCCTTGTTTTAATGTAGTATCTGGTAAAAGGATCTGAAAACAGAATGTGCTAATGATGCTTTTTGGCAAATTCTTTTCCTAAAAAATATTTGGATTCCAGTGACTTAGCTGAGTTACTATGGATAGTACTTTCCTGCCTGACTTTTTTTAATGATCTTACTCCAAAATGGCCATATTGTTATAAAAAGACATGTTTTTCATCCTATGATGAAAGTTGGTTTTGTACTGTGAACTCACACTCAATCTCTCTCTTTTACTGTCATTATCCATAAAGTTGTAATAGAGAATTGATCTTTTTTTAGTATAATTAACAATCATGAACAAAAGTTCAGTATAGCTCATTGCACTGGTTGATCTAACAAGTAATGGGAGCTATTTCACCTAATGGGGAAACTGAAGTTGTGTCAAGGAAGCCCATCAGTCCCGACACAATTCTCCAGCACCCCCTGGTTCTACTCTGGTAAGGCCAACAGGTAGTCACTTTCCCTACCTCAGTGCTATTTCTAACACATGCTTCTGCTCCTGGAGAGACACCCCAGGAGGGAGCTCATGGTCCCTCTGAAGGAATTCCATCTACACTGTGTGTGGGTGCCTATCCATGTGTATGTGTGTGTTGGCAGGATTGACAGGTTCTTCTCTTACTACACACTTCCTAAAGTGCTGTTAGAGATGGCTAATGGAACATTTTAATTAACACTTTACTTTGGAATAATTTTAAATTTACAGGAAATATGCAAAGATTGTAAAGAGCTCCCACATACCCTTCACCCAGCTTCAGTTTCCCTTAATTTTATCATCTTACATTTCCATGGTACTTTTTTCAAAACCAAGAAACTAACATCTGATTTCACCAGGTTTTCCTTTATTGTTCTTTTTCTGGTCCAGGCAGTCCAGGAAACCACATTGCAGTTAGTCTCCTCAGTCTCTTAGTTTCTTTGTTTTTCATCACCTTGTAATTTTTTAGTAGAACTGGTGAAGTATTGTGTAGAATTTCCATAAATAAGGGTTTGTCTATTGTACTCTACTTACTATGCTGGAGTTATGGGTTTTAAGAAAGAATACCCCAGAGGTGAAGTCCCCTTCTTATTCCACCATAGCAGGAGGTGTATGATATGGACATGGCATCACTGATACTGCTAACCTTAGTCACTTGGTTAAGGTTTTCCAGGTTTCTCCTCTACAAAGTTACCATTTTTCTCTTTCCATACTCTATTCTTTGGAAAACAGTCACAAAGGCAACCTACACCACTCGAGGGGGTGGAGAAAAGGGAGGAGGACTTACATATAGGAAAGGAAGATCCATCTCTTCTCTTCTATTATTTATTTATTCAACATTTATTTATAGCAATACGGACTCAGGGATATTTATTTTATGCTTTGAGTTATAATCCATTACTGTGCTATTTTGTTGCTCATATTGTTTCAGCTTTGGCCATTGGGAGCTCTTTCAGGTGGGCTACTGTGTCCTTTCGACATGCCCCCATTCTTTTGTTCTTTGAGCACCTCTTTGCTTTCTGGTAGTACTAGACGCTCCAGGCTTGTTTTGTATATTCCCTTCACCAGCCCTAGAATCAAACATTTCTCCAAGTATCCCTGGTTCTTTTCATTGGAGAATGGTATTAGAAACCAAGATCTGAATGATGCATGTGCTTGCTGCTTTTGGAGTGTCATTGACAGAGCCAGGTAATATATGTATGTACACATGCCTGTAATTGTTTCTGCATCTGTCCATCTCTGTGTGTACACACACACACACATGAGGTTGTACTGATATCATTTTCTGCTTCTTGGCCTACAAATCCTAAAATATTTACTATCTGCCCTTTATAGAAAAAGTTTTCTAATCCCTGGTCTTAATGGATTTTCTTAAGTCTTTGAAATTTCTTTCAGCAGACTGAACCTTAAGCCAGTTATTATGAACTTCTTTCAGGTGGGAAATTGATAAGAGCAATAATTTTTTCCAATTTTTCTCTAAGAATTTTGACTTGTTTCTGCAAGCATCACTTCAATATGCATGGCTGATCTGTTCGTCTGCTTTGGAAATTTTCTATATTTAAGTAATTAATTTCTTGTAATATAAATAGTCTGTGAAGTTTTACAGAATTTTCTCAATACAGTTTAGAAACTAACATTCTGGTGAAGATTTTGAAACTCACTGCATTTTCTGACTGACAGAGATTCTTGATTCATTCCAAATATTTTTAATGTGGTTTTAAAGACTTCAGTGATTTGGTGTTCTTCAAATAATTTAACTTATATTTTGTTTCTTTCTCCATAAAGAGTTTTAAAAAAACATCAATCTATTTCTTTAAAGCCTCTTTTGACTGATTATTGAGTGGTACCATCTTCTAATTTCTTCATTGTATTCATCTCTATGTCAATGTCACCCAGCTTATCTTTTCCAAGTACAGTAAGAAAATTCATCAGTTTTCACTCAGAGATTTTTCTGACTTTTCTTATCATTTAGCACTTATTCCAAGAATTCAAATATCTGTTCTTTCCACTGTTTGCATAATTTGCCATCCCTTCTTTGAGCTTCTTTTAATCTTTCCTGAAGATTAAAATTTTCATCTTAACCCTATTTTATTCCCATTGTAAGCTGTTTTTCATTCTTCTGACATATTTCTAAGGTTGTCTCGGCTTCAGCCACATTGCTGGTTAGAAGGACTTGAACACATCTTTAGTGATGGATTCCTTATTCTAAAGCTATCAACTTAAGTCATTGTGAACATTAAGATTCTCTTCCTTTCTATCCTTTTGCTAGTGTATTTAAACTCAGTTTGTCTTTATATTTAGAGCTCCTCATGCCTTGTTCTCAAGGCTGGACTCCTCTAAAGTTGACTCTAGGTCTTCATTTTCTTTTTTAAGTGGGATAATTTTATCACAAATGACATTTTTCTTCACTAGAGCAGAAACACTTATCGTTAATTCATTTTCCCTATTTAAAAAAAATTCTATTTAACTATTAAAAGTCCAAATACAGCTGCACTTACCACCAACTCCCACATTAAGCCATAGAGCTCTGGAGTAAGTCCAATGACTCCTGGCAACACTGACATGGCCTCACTCAGCTCTACCAAGACATTTATGACGCAGAACCTCCTAGCAGTGAGTGAGTCCTCCACGGCACCAGACACTGTTCTTTAATGTTGCCCTATTCTCAACCAGGATAGGAATACTTTCTATTTCTTAGAAGAGTAAAGGAATGTCCTGTTCTAACTAATAGAACATTTGGCTAACAATGACTTCCCATAACAGGAGTTATCACCTCTTGGTTTTGTACACCCAGTAAGTCTACCAGGGAGACTCCATGCATTTCTGGTGAGTTGGACTGAGGAACTCACATCTCTGTTTGCAGGGGTGGTCGTGTAATCCATGATAGACAGATCAGTCCTTCCCAAGGGAAAGTGTGAGATTAGTCAAGAGCATCTTGCTTTGCCAGAAAGTAAGATAATGTTTAAGAAGGATGGAGACATGTAAATGGGATACAGGAGCCTCCTGGAATGGGTCCTAAAGAGGTAAATCAGAGATGGTTTGAGCATCAAAATAATGATAAAATAAAATAAGAATTCATGACTCCATATTAAAATGCATAAATGACAGATATAGATAGATGACATCAATTAGATAGATGGTAGATAAATACTACATACATACATATTTAGATACATATATACATACAGGAGGAAATAAATCTATTACTTCCAGTAGCATGCCAATTGTACTAGTATCCTATTGTTGCTATTGCAAATTATCTTAAACTTTGTGGCTTAAAAGATCAAAAATTTATTATTTTACCATTCTGGAGGTATGCCTGCCAAGAAACTAACAACTTTAATCTAATCATGCATAAACATCAGAAACACCTAAATTGAAGGATATTATACAAAATAAATGGCCTGTAATCGTCAAAAATATTCTGCTCATTAAAGACAAAGAAAGACTGAGGAATGTTTCCAGACTGAAGGAGTTTAAGAGACTTGACACCTAAATTCAATATGTGAAGCTAGATTAGATCCTTTGGGTTAGATCCATTCTTTAGGGAATAGTCCCTTAATATTTATGGGTGGATGTGTATTATACATTCCAATATTTCAGAAAAGTTAAAATCACATATTATTATCAACATTATATTACTAGAGAGAGAGAAAACAAAGTACACATGCTAAAACAGTAACATTCGTGGTGTCCATTGAGGGCCTATGGCAGGTTCTAATTTTGAAGTTCTTCTATCAGCTTTTTGTTGTTGTTGAATTGTAATTGGGATATAGTGGGTTTGTATTTGAATGTTATTGTGTTTGAAATCACTTGGTGTTGTCATAATATATGATAGCCAGTGACCTTTCCAAACCCACACTTTAAAAATAGATACAGAAAGTTGATAGTAACACATTATAGTGAGAATAACTAACGCTGCTGATTTATAAATGTGATTGTGGCTGAAAGGGGAAGTCTGTTGATGTAAATGTCAATTGAAAGGAAACTAGAGAATAATCTAGGGAATGTATAACATAGTGATTTCGGTGGTGGATGAAGATTGTGGTTAATAGTATAACTACAAGAATTTTCTTCCTTTACAAAGTGTCAAGAATATCGTGATACACGGGAAATTACAACTAATGTAAATTATGGATGACAGTTAACAGTAATAGTGTAATAATTTTGCAGTTATGGCAAAGAAGATATTATATCAGTTCTAAGAGACAACTACAGGGGGTTATAAGAGGGTATAGGGTTTTTCCTTTTGGAGTAATGAAAACATTCTAAAATTGACTGAGGTGATGACTGTACAACTCTGGTGAAAATGGGAGCCAGAGTGTGTGTACGCTTTGAATGGATCGTACAAAGCATGGGACTATATAGCACAGTGAGCCATGTGGTGGAAGATGCACTGTGGTTAACAGGACAAATGGGAGAACGTTCTCTCATGAACTATAACAAATGTATAATACTAATACCAGTTGTAAATAATTGGGTGGGTTGGGAGGAAAACACACTAAATGTAAGATATTGGTTATAGTGAGTAGTAATATTTCGACAATGTTCTTTCATGGTTTGTAACAAATGCTTCACAACAATGCCAGGCGTCATTAGTAGGGTGATGTATGGGACCCCTGTATGATGTTATACATGTTTGTTTTGTAAGTTCACAACATTCACTATACACTTATTGTTTATGTATGTTCTTGTATCACATACACTCCAATAAAATCTTATTTAAAAAATAGATATAGAAGATGTGAGCCTGAGACCAATTGAAAAGCAGAAACTGATATACCTGAGCTCAAAACCAGAGCTAGTTTCTATGGTTGCCTGGATCACGTATTTGTGCCCATAAACCTACACTCCTGAGTCACAATAGGAAGAGAAAATTGAGCATGTTATAAGGAAGAACACTGGACTAAGTTAAGAAAGAGTGGGAAAAGGTGGGGGAACATCTGTCTGCAATGGAGGAAAATATTACAGGGCCAAGAGGAGGCTGGTGCTTCCGTGAGCTTAGCCTCCATCCTTGCCTGGAGAAAACGCTGGCTTCATTGTCAGTGATTCTGTGAAGTTGCTTGTGGCCCAAATCCACGTGTAATGCTGCCCCACCAATGTTGTTTAGGGGTTTAGAGGTGGCAGTGGGAGGATCTTAGAGCTTCTAGTTTTCTGAGGGCGTTTTTGACCATAAGAAGGGACCTCCAGAGCTAAAAATCTGTTGTCCTTACACTGACTTTGACTACATGGGGAAAACATGGATGGTAAAACATGGTTTAATTATGGAAAAGTATTTCTACAGCAGCAGACCTTGGTTCCTCCCCACACCCACCCCCCACCACCCCCACCCCCACTCCCCCATCCCCAACATGCTCGAGAGATGAAATACACTGAAAGTACATAACTTTCAGGGTACTTTTTAAAGAAATACAGACTCTGGCTTCTAATTTTCAGAGTCCATATTCACCCTCAAAGATATAAAACCAATGCAAAACATCTTAATTGTAATGTTATCTAAACCGCAAGAAACAAGTCAAGTTCTGAGAGATCAAAACAGGCAAATGACATTAATTGATCTCTGTAGGCTTCCGGTAGATGGAGTGTTTTGGTTGAGATTTGGTTGAGAGTAATGCAAAATAGAGGAGATTTTAAGCTATTATAGCAGCATGACTAGGGCTTCCGCTTGAGTTGAGGTGTGGAAATTGGTGTTTACTGCTAGATGTGTTTCTTTTTCTTCCATTTCTTTCACCTTCATAAACTGTTAAAAACAAACAAACTACATGCCCCAAGGGTGAGAACACACACCAAGGATATAAAATATGATGACATATTTTTTTTATATGGGTTTGGGATAGGACTGGACTCAATGCTACTGAGTCGCTGGTAGAAGCTGTTCATTCTTCTCTTGTCAGGACAAATGTTAACCATAATGGTAAAAGGAATAGATGGAGTTAGAAGGATATATAAAGAAATAATGACATCATCTGCCTTCTAAAGCATTGCCTGGTCACTAATAAGCTACTTGAGTTTGCATATGGATTAGATTCTACAAGGTCAGGTTTGCAACAATCAATTATCTATTTAAATTGATCATTGGAGTGATCTCGGATCTCTGATTCAGAGAAAAAAGTCAGAATGCCAATGGCCTGTAGGGAGACATCTTCTGGGTTATATATGGGTGAAAAAACGAAAAATATTAATCTCCCCCAACTACAAAAAGAAAAGATGGAGAATATTGTGTTTTCTCCCCTTTTTAAGGAACACTTCTGAGATAAATTAAGATGTAAATAAGTGTAGATATGCACCTCGTTCCTGAATCAAAGACTCAACATTGCCAAGATGTCAGTTTTTCCAGGTTGGTCTGTAAATTCAATGCAATCCCAATCAAAATCCTAGCAAGCTTTTTTCATAAAACTAATACATTGTATTTCATTAAAGTTAAAAATGTGCTCATTGTAAGAGAGTTAAAAAAAACAAAAGGTATGTTACAGATGGGGAGAAAACCATTACAAAACATTTATCTGACCAAGAACTTGAGTGCAGAATATATAAAATAACACCTAATACTCAATTATGAGAAGGCAGATGACCCAATAAAAGTAGGCAAAATATTTAACAGTAAATTCACAAAATATGATATATGAAGCACATGAAAAGATGATCATCACCAGTCATTAAAGAATGCAAACTAAAAGCACAGTGAAATATAACCAGAAACCCACTCAAAGGGCTAAAAGTATAAAGATTGACAATGCTACGTGTTAGGAAGAATGTGGGGCAATTGGAACTCTCATGCACTGCTGTTAGGAGTGCAAAAGGTACAGGCACTGTGAAAACATGTCAGCAGTTTCTTATAAAGGTAAGCATACTTAGCTTAAGAGATATCAGTCACATTCCTGGGTATTTACCCAAGTTAAAGGAAAATTCCTGCCCACATAAGTACTTGCACGTTAATTTTCATAATGGCAATACTTATAATAGCCAAAATATGGAAATATCCCTAAAAGTCCACCATCAGAAAAATGGATACATTGTGATATACTGATACATTGGAATTTTAATCAACTGTAAAAAAGAATGTGCTATGATACATACAATGACATGATAAATTTCAAAAAAAAACAAAACATGCAAGGCAAAAGAAGTGAGAATCAAAAATTACATACTGTATGACTACATTTATATGAAATTCTAGAAAAGGCATAACTATAATGACAGTGAATCAATGGTTACCTGAGGCCATGGGTGGAGAGAGAAAACTGATGACAAAAAGACACAAGATGTAATAAAATGTTCTAGAAAAAACTATAATAAAAGGTTCTGAAAATATATGTATATAATAGCTGAAATAAAAGGTCCTGAAAAAAACTCTAATAATAGATTCAGAAAAAGTATAGAACTATAATAAAAGGTTCTGAAAAACTATATAACTTTAATTAACAGTTTCAAAAAATATATATAACTGTAATAAAAGGTTCTGAAAAATATATACATAACTGTAATAAAACATTCTGAGAATAACTATAACTGTAATAAAAGGTTCTAAAAAAATACTTTTGGAAGTAATGAAAATGTTCTATAACATGATTGTGTGTTTGCACAGCTACACGTTTGTCAACTCGTTGAACTATTCACTTAAAATTGGTAGCTTTTATTATACATGTATTATTCCTCAATAAACCTGACAAAAATAATAAAGCCATTTACATGGTGAGAGGCTGACCTGATACGTGAGGTCTCCCAAACAGTAAGATTTCTTTGGTGGCAGGAGGAATCTATGTTTTCACGTTTTGCCAAGTTTTTGTCACGTGTGATAGGATTCCTTCATTGTGGCCCCAATTGTTCAGCAAAAACTCTGTTACGTCTGTGGGTCCTTCTTCGGAGCTGGGTTCAAGGGCATCAGACTGCACCCTACAGCAGTGCCCATGTTTGCGGGAGATAGAGAAGGTTAAGAGAAGGGGAACAAATCAGCAACACAAAGAACCCAAGCATGGCAGGCCAAGCATTATGCCCAGGAACTTGGGGGAAAGTCTGGAGATTATTTTTTGTCTTAGTTTTGTGCTTTACTTTTCTAGGATGCTCAAGAAAAATGCCATGAAATGGGTTGACTTAAACAATGGGAATTTATTGGCTTACAGATTTGAGGCTAAAAGAAAGCCCAAATCAAGGTGTCCTCAGGGTGATACTTGCTCCCACAGTCTGGCGTTCTGGGGCTTGCTGCTGGTGATCCTTGGCCTCTCTGTCACGTGGCAAGGCTCGTGGCAGCGTCTCCTGGTCTCTCCCTTCTCTGCCATTGGTTTCAGTCTCTGGATTTCTGTAGTTTTCTCTCTCTCGTGCCTGAATTCACTCCACTCATAAAGGACTCTAGTAAAAGGACTAAGACGCATCCTATTTGGCTGGACCCTACACACCTTAACGGGGTGAAGTAACCTCACCAAAAAACCCTACTTATAGTGGGTTCACACTCACATGTATAAGAACCAGCGCATTGTGTCATCTATTTAATAGGCTTTGGAGCAATTACATACAGCTGCTTAAAAAGATGCAAAACTATAACTAATGCCTGGATTTCAGCTACAAAGTTGTGACTTTACAAGATATTACTTTAAAATAAATGGTTCTTGGTCACTATGACTGCATGTTAGCTGATTATTTTCAAGTATCTCTCACTTTAAAGTGGAAAATACAAACTAGATTTTTTTCAGGTGGTGATGGTGGGAGTGACCTTTGAAACAAGACACTTATTCATATATATTCCTTATAAGAAAAGACATTTCTTTTTTTGTAAAAATGTCATATGCAAGTTTATTTTTATAAAACTTCTTTACTAATGGGAAATATTAAAACAAGTTTAAAAGCAAAATAAACTAAGATGAACCAATCAATGGCTTATTTATTTATTTATTTTTAATAATTTTTTCTAATTTTACAAAAGATACTTAGATTACATAAATGCTACACAAAAAATACAGGGATTCCCCTATGCCCCACTCCCCACACCTCCCACACCTTCCCACATAAACATCCCTCATCGTGCAGCACATTCATTGCAATTGACAAATGCATCCTGGGGCTTTGCCACTAAGCATGGACCATAGTTCACACTGTAGACCACACTCTCTCCACACAGTTCTGCATGGTATATGATGATATATCTGTTGTTGCAAGTCACTCAGTATGATTTCCAAGTCCTGAAAAAACCCCTGTATCACAACTGCTTTTCCCTCCCCCTGCCCCCAGACCCTCCAGTGGCCACTGGCTCCACATCAATGTTGTAATTTCTTCCATTGCTAGAATCACAATAAGTCCATAGTAGAGTACCAGTAAGTCCACTCTAGTCCATAGTGCATTCCCCAATCCTGAGGATTCTGGGATGGTGATGTCCACTCCACCTCTAATTGAGAGGGGGCTTCGATCCCACACAGCCAATGTTAGTTGTCCTGGGCAAGTCCAATGAACTGGAGAGTAGGTGTTGCAACTCTGCTGAGGTTCCAGGCCCAGCTGGCACATGGACAGCCCAAAGACTCAATCAATGGCTTTTATTGATAATTTATTAAGACATCCATTGGATGCATGAAGTTATTTTCAGAGCCTAGTTCTATCTGCTTCAGATATTAGATATTCTAATACTACTTCTATTTTTGGTGGGTTGTAGATCAAAACTAAATCTCACAGAAGCAGGGAAACACCCTCCAAGATGAACAAGACCCACTGAAGAAAACTGCAGGACAAGTGATTCCTCTTTACAACCCCCCCTCCCAGCCCATTCGTCTCTTTACTGCCCCTCTTACATCTTTGTTTCTGAGGGTATAGATTAGAGGGTTCAGACTAGGTGTGACAACAGTGTAAAAAAGGGCAATGAACTTGCCTTGGTCTTGAGAACTTTCTGATGGTGGCTGGAGATATATGCATATGACTGGAATGAAAAAGAGAGCTACAACCATAAGATGGGCTCCACATGTCCCAAAGACTTTCTGGAGTCCAGCTGTGGCCCTCATCCTCAGCACAGCCCGGGTGATGGCACCGTAGGAGCTGAGAATGAGAAGGAGTGGTATGAGCACAAAAAAGGAGCTCATGACCATGAGGGTCAGCTTGTTAGCACGGGTATCAGCACACGACAGCTGCAGCAGTGCGGGAACTTCACAGAAGAAGTGGTCCACTCGGCGATGGCCACACAAGGGTACCCAGAAGGTAAAAGAGGAGTGCAGTGCTGAGGCAATAAAGCCACTTACCCAAGAAGCCACGGCCAGCAGCTGACAGAAGCGAGGGTGCATAAGGACGGTGTAATGCAAGGGCCTGCAAACAGCTGCATAACGGTCATAGGACATCACCACCAGGAGGACACACTCCGTGGTGCCCAGTGCGAGGACAAAGTAGAGTTGAATCATGCAACCTGCATAAGAGATGGTCTTCTCCGGGCCCCTGAGGTTGACCAGTAACTGAGGGATGGAGCTGGTGGTGTAGCAGAGATCCAGAAAAGAGAGGTTGGAGAGGAAGAAGTACATGGGCGTGTGGAGATGGGCATCCAGGTACGACAGGAGGATGATGAATAGGTTGCCTGCCAATGTCGTCAAGTAGAATATCAAGATAACCACAAAGAGAATAACTTCCAGATGAGGCCAATTAGAAAATCCCAGTAGAATAAAGGAGCCTTGAGAACTTGCATTTTTTCCATCATTCATTTCCTGACACCTGAAGAAAGAACCATATAAACTCAAAGGTTTCCCCTTGCCAACAGATTGGGGGGGGGGGGTGGAGCGCAGAATGTCTGCCCTCCCACTTATAATTTTGTATGCTATGATGGCAGTAAAATTTTTATAGTTTTCTTTTTATGTTTCTTCAGATATTTGTTGATACAACCAATAACATCTCAAATGAGTTCTTTTATCTCTAAGTTAGTATTTGGATAAATGAAAGATATTTCTAATAAGCCAAAAGAGACAATTTTCATGAAAAATAATATTTTTTACAAAAAAAACTACCACTATACTTCCATTTTGTACATTTTCAGGCTATTTTTTGGTTACAGAGAAAGGAAGAACTGCAGTCTTGATAATCATACATATAGATGAGAGTTCAATTGTTCAAAAAATAAATACCTTAAAATTATCAATATTGGTAAAAAAATTCAACTTCATTTGGATTTGATTATAGAAAGAACAAAATATTCTAATTTGTTTATTTATGAGAGCTTAATTCTAGACAAAAATATAACAAGCAAATGGAGATATAGACAAGCACGCAAACAGACACACAGACATCAATTTAGGAATAGTCACATTATGAGCAAAGCTGAATGTCTTAGTTCTGATAAGCAGAGACATGAAATCAATGGGGAAATCAGTGATAGAATGCTTCCAAAGGGAAATAAGAATATAACTAAATTTGGAAGGTGTATTAGTCAGGGCTCTCTCGGGAAACAGAATCAGCAGGAGATATCTGTGAATAATATGGAACTCTAAAAGAGTCTCTCACGCGACCGTGGGGACGCACAAGTCCAGGTTCCTCAGGCAGGCTGCAAACCAGGGGCTCCGATGAAAGTCCGATGAAAGGTCGTTGATGAGTCTCTGGGAGAAGTTGCCTGTCCAACGACGAGCTGGGAAATTCTCCCTGAATGTTGAAATCACTTCCACTTTTAAGTCATTCAACTGATTGGGTAAAAGCACCACCCATTGATAATGTAATCTCCCTGATTGATGCAGATGTAATCAGCCATCCACGCAGTAAACTCACTGGTGATCGAAGTCCATAAATGCTCTTGTATTACAATTAGCCCAGTGCTTGCTGGAACAAACACCTGGACACAACTACTTGGCCGAGTTGACACATTAGCTTAACCATCACAGAAGGTAAAAAAAACAACAACACAGAGTTCAATGAAAATGTAAGGAGGGAGCAAGAGATGAAGAGAAGTTGTTTGGATGGAGGAGAGAAGAGAACTCTGATTGTGGTATTTGGGGTTCGGAGAGTTTATCACGGGACTTGAAAATAGTTTCCACATAATTTCATATGATCTACGACAGTGACTGAGACATCATTTATGTTCTGGGTTATAATGTATCATTACTTCATATGTTTTGGTTTTTCTACAGTCTGGCATGGAATTTCAGAATACGTAATAAGACAAAGATATGTGACTATTTCATAAAATCCAATGCCAAGTTCATCTTGTAGTTATTCTTTTGTAAAAATAAATAAATAAATAAAGGCCAGAGAGTGAAATATGCACTAATAGCTTGGTTATCAGTTGTCTCTTTTATTTGTGTATTATCATTCTCTTGTTGGAAAGATAAATACTCTCTTTTATTATATAGTTACTTCTGTGAGACATAGCAACTCACCATTTAAAGATTCCTAAGTTGTTTTGACATGCCACTTCTGCCTCTTTACTGCCACAGCCAATTCTTCTCAAACTCTCTGACAGGATACGGCAAAAGACAAATTCAACCACACCATACCTACCTGCAATCACCTCTTTTGGGGAAACTCTTGAATGTCCAAATATTGTAATCTTGGTTTTTGAAACAGATGTAAAGGGTATCTAATTGGTTGTGTTACAACTAGAGAACTAGGGACATTAAACCTGACCCAAGGCAATTCAGGCAGGCACAAGGATTTCTATACACACCCTTTAATATAATTGGCAATGTAAAGAATCATTAGCTGATTGCTACAATATTCTGTATTATTTTCTGTGGTTCAGAAGCCATCCAGGATAATCATCCAGCATTATGCTATTAAAACAAACGTCTTCTGTCAAATAGTAAACGATGAAATTTCCTTTATTTTAGTGGATACTGCCTTTTGAGGAATGATGGAAAAATTCTGAGGGATTTTTTTTTTTATTTCCCTAGAATGAAAGGTAATATGGCACACGAAATTTGCACTCAAATGTTGGGTTACCCCCTCTGATGCAAACAGTTTTCTTCCCTTTACAGCTGCCTGAATTTTCCTTACTACATTAAATAAAAGAAAGTGGCAGCCCAAATGTAAGATATGGACTATAATTAGTGTAGAATTTTGAAGATGTTCTTTGATAATTTGTAGCAGATATCTCATGGCAATGCAAGGGGTTGGTCGCGGGTTGATGCATGGGACTCCTGTATGATGTTATGCATGTCTGTTTTGTAAGTTCACAACTTTTACTATACACTTATCGTTTATGTATGTTCGTGTATGAATGATATACTTCAATAATTTTTAAAAAAGGAAAGTGGCAGCTGTATTTCTTTATCTGTTGCATGACCCACTTTCAGCATTCTTGTAGAGGTAGAAAGGGATAGGGGATAAGGAGCAAAAGGACTCATGCAGAGAAAAGTTAGGAGCTGCATGGTTTGAGTTTATTCTTAGTGGAAAAGAGGGAAATGAAGACCCTATCAAAAGTGGCTTTTAGAGGGTGTGGAATAAAAATACTCTCTCTTCTTTAAAATCAGAAGGGAAGAAAACAGATGGCTTAAGAGACTAATGCTAATTTTTGTCACATCCAATCCTTTGTGTCTACCTGTTTCTTAAGCAGGTCCATCCACTTCTCTCAGTACTGACCTGCCTGCGTTTGTCCACGTTCGCCGTTGTTCTTTTCCTGGTCTATGCACTCGTCGTGGATAAAAACTGTGGGGGTTCTCCAGCTGCCATGCGTCCTGAAAACATCAGCCTAATTGCCTTCTACACCGTCTTTTCTAACACTCCAAATCTGACTGTGGAAAGCCGAGTCTGAAAATACCTGAGATTCCCACTGCCACGGCAGAGAGAGCCTGGGTCTGTCCAAAAGGTTGGCTTTTAGCAGAATGTGGGAACACTTTAGGGCATTCAAATGACAGGGGAAGGAACTTTTATGCCAGGGGATTATGGGGCTTTTATGGAAACAAAAGAGGAATATGGCTTGCTTTCCCTGGCTGGGGACGCTGGGAGGATAAATCCCAAAGTGGCAAATGAATGCCCTTCAAGGAGCTGTCCTGGTTAGAAAAGTGTGATATTCACAGACAGAAGTCTTCATAGAAATGCCGTCAGCATGATGCTGAATGCATAGAGATGACAGTGAATTTATCCACAAACTAACACGGAAAATGGGGCTTTGAGGAAAAAGAAAAACTGGAGCACATGAAGACAGAAATGCATATTTTTCCTTATTAACATGGCATTCTTTGAGCCCTTTCCTACACCATTTGTGCCTTCCTGCTTAGCCTTTAAATTAAATCCTAGGTTTATGCAAACGTTTGGAAAATGGAACAAATACCACTCAGACCTTTGATACTGAATGCTTAGGTGATCTCTACCAGTTTTGTTTATGCCTCAAATATCTTCCATTAACAACTTCTCTTGCCCTCCTATTAAAGTCTCAGTGTCGGGAAGGGCTTTTTGTTTCCTAATGCCTAATCTCACTGCTGGGGCTGCAGCCTGCATTTTGAATTGCAAGTCTTCTCCACTTGAGTCTAGCAGGAGACCCAGACATTGATTAGAACATCTTGGGCTTGTGTACCCCTTCTTTCTACTCCAAACTTCACCAGTGTTTTGACTCTAAAAAGAGCCAAATTCTTCTGACGTGCGCCTCATGCCTTCACTCTGCCTGGCTCCATACGGCTCCGGATCTTATCCTGGTTCTCAGGTGCCTCCCTCGTAATAGGAGCAAACACTTACAGTGCACTAATTCAAACCCCTTAGAGACACTGACCCTTCAGTCCTGACCACAGCCACCTGAGGCAGGTGGTCTTATCGTCCAGCTTCGACGAATGAGGAAACTGGCGCACAGAGCACCCAGCATCCAAGGCGGCCTGGAAGCCAGGTGTGGTGGTTCTGAGCTGGAGCCCTTTTTCACTCCGGTACTTGGCTGAAGCTCGGCCACAGACATTTCCAGGTGTATGTGAGGGGTCTGCCACCCCTATGCAAAGCCATGTTCCATTAATAGGATTTCCAAGGGAAGAGGACATCATATTCTATTTGCCTAAAGATACAAAAGTGTAAAGGTATTTTCCTATATATTAGGATCCCCAACATTTATCATTTAACAGGCTTCTACTTTCAGTTAGTTTCTGAGACTGATTTGGAAAAAGAATTCAAAAATAATATACATAAAATTAAACCAGAATTGGCACGTTTTTACTGTTTTTCCTTATTTTAATTTAATTAAAAATTGTACAAACTTTATAAATGTTTTACATAGTTACATGTAATATTATATTTAATTGTACATATAAGATATAACAATTTCAATCAGACATGTGTGGAGCAGTCACCGCTTCCATCCTTTTCATCACTGATTCCTTTTTTCATTAAACAACCACTTAGAAATAGTTTAGCTATTTCTTTTGGTATTTAGATATTTACAAACAATATACTTAAACTGCTAATTCCCTTTTTGTTTCTGTTTAGATAATATCTGCTACGTCCAATCTGTGTGTGCTTACAACTTATTTCTTTCTGCATCCTGCCATTAGCAGACCACTCCTTCCAAAATCCCACCTTCTGTACACAGGAGCATCTTAGCTTCAACCTGTGGCATCCTTTCCCACATATCTTTACAGTATCCTGTGTTTGCTGGATCCCATGCCTCTTTTTTCTTCAGGAGCACATCCTTTTTTGGTTGGTTTTTTTAGGTGTGCCAGATAAAGTTTGAATTCCCTGAATCCTGTTGGGGGAAACGGTTAACTTGCTACACTGATCCTGACTGCAGCCCCTGCTGTGTGTTTGAGTTCGGTGGTCCCCAGGGCAGCCTTGCCCTCACAGCAGGAACAGTGCTCCTGACAGTTCAGACCTTCAGAGGAAGCTGAGTCAGCGCACATACTTCCAGTCTTTCCACTGACTTTGTAGTAAATTTCCTGCGTTATGTCCCTGTTTCAGTTTGCTAGGCTGCGGGAATGCAATATACCAGAAACAGTTCGTACAATGGGGATTCATTTGCTTACAAGCTTACAGTTCTGATGCCGTGAAAATGTCCAAACAAGGCTTTATCAGGTGATGATTTCTCCCCAGAGATGGCTGCCATTGGCGATCCTGGACTACAGTGTCACATGGCAAGGCACATGGCGGTATCTGCTGGTCTTTCCCTTCTCCTCTGGTCTCGTTGCTTCAGCTTCCTGCTTCAGTGGCTTTTTCTCTCTCTTCCTCTGAATTCAGCCCAAATATAAAGGACACCAGAGGATTAAGACCCACCCTGGGTCACACCCTAGTGAAATGACCTAATCAAAAGGGCTTTAGCTGAAGTAACCTAATCAAAAGGCACCCCTACAATAGGTTCACACCCACAAAAATGGACCAGCTTTAAGAACACGATGATCTTCTGGGATACGTAGTGTCAAACTACCACAGTCCATTTTTGCTTATGCATTGCACCTTGTCTGAAAGGTATGTTTGCATTAGAAGTGACTCTAAGGAAGACCTCAAGAAGAGAAATCCAGTATGACTTATTTGAACCAGGTGGGTCTTAAAAGGCTCTCCAATGGATCATTCCCATCACTGCACAAATACAGAAAATAAGCAAAATAAAAAAATTTCTTGCCCTCTCTCTCTCTGGCAGCCTACCATGTCATTTTTGCTACCTTTACAGCAAAAGCACTGGAAATACTCTCTATACTTTCTTTCCCCCATTCTTCCTTAAACCTATACCATAAGGATTGTATTGCCTTCATCCCATATCAGCTGCTCTGGTCAGGTCATCAGTGACCTCCATATTGCTAAATGTGACAGAAACTTCAGTCTCCGATATACCTGATGTAAAACCTCCTCTCCCTCCTAAATGGCCGTTTTTTCATTCTTCAGAAACACCATTGTTTTTGCACTAGCTATTTATTTCTTCTGGGTTTTCTTTCCCCTCCATCTCTGGAGTATTTAACTAGAAGGGGAATTATTTTGTTGTAGGTATGCACATCTTCAAGTCGCTAGATATTTCAGGGTCATTGTTAATGTCTTTTCATAAAGTTTTATGTCTAGAAATAGCAAATCTGCAGAGACAAAAAGATTAGCAAGGAATAGAGGAAGTGAGAGTATAAGTTTGGTATGGATATAGATTGTGCATCAGCAAAATTTTAAAAATATCAATAGAGGGCCTCGCTTTGGTCAATAAATCAGCTTCTCTGAGCAAATATATATATATATGGTCCACAGACTAGTAGAATTGCATCAGCTGAGATATGCAGGATTCCAGCCCCATCTCAGAGCCACTATGCCAGACTCCACATTGTAACAAGACCCTTGAGTGACTACTATGCAGGTTAGAGTTTGAGGAAGAACACTGAAATGGGTTTTTGTCATGATGCTTTACCATGTAATGAAAGTTCTTATATATTCCTTTTGCTAAGATTTCTTTTCTTTTAAATACATAAAATTTTATCCAACAATTTTTTTGGCATCAAGTGAGTTAAACATTTGACTTTTTCCTTTATTACATGAATTGTAGTACTAGAAAAACCCAATATAACTTAACTATTAAGGCATTGTACTGTACCTTATAAGGTTAGAAAAATTCAATGTAACTCTTGCTCATAATTCAGGAGGCATGCAGAGGTACATATTCAACATTTACCAGATTTAGCACCACCAAAAATTTCTAACTATGCCCTTCCTCACTCCATTATCTTTATTCGCATCCGTCATTACTGTATCTTCACATCCGTACCCCCATCCTTATCATTAGATTACCTGACCCCAGGTACCATGTGTATTTTAAGATTAACTGAGAAAGCAAAACTGAAAAACGCCTAATGGGGAGGCCTCTTTTCCTTACTAGCCTAGTTCAGTGTGTCTGTCTATTCAGCTGCACTGAGGCAACCAACCCAGCAGAGGATCACCCCTCTTCAATCTGGACCCCCAAAAATGTGTAACATTGTCAGGTGCAGGTTTTTTTGACATTGGTAATACTCAAGAGTAAAATCTGGGTATGGATTTCTATTTATGGCATCATTTTTTGAACTGCTGATTTTAAGGGCAAATACATATTTCAAATAATAACAACTATAATAAAGGGCTTAATTCTCCCTGTTGAACATAACAGAAAAAAGACTTCCTCTTCCCTCTCATTGCTCTTTGTGTTTACTCTAGAAAATCTGTAGTTGTAAAAGTTTTTTCTTTGTCCTTTAAAAATGTATGTAAATTTAAATGTATATAAAAGGTTGAATACACCTCTTGCAAATTGTTTCTTCAAAGAAAAAAATAATTTCTTTGAAATGTAATCAAGGAAGATATCCCCCAACTCCCAGTTTCCTGGGAAGAAATTAACATAACTTCCCAGGGGCTCTGACTCCAAATTGTAAGCCTACCTCCGAAATATCTTGAGAATATGTGTGTAATGGGCCTGTATCCTCTTAACCACATAAAGAGAGTGAGTTCTCTATTTGTCTTTGCAATCATGTTGCAGATTGCCTGGGGTGCTTCACATTCTGGTTTAATGATTATTCAATGATAAAATTATTTTTCTTACTCTTCTATGGCTGTAGAGAGGTTTTCTGGGATGGGAGAAGATTTTTTTAAATTATATTTCCCAATATTAAACAAATTTTAATGATTATAACACTATTCAAGTCTTAAGAAAGATTTGGTAAATTATATATCTCTAAGACTTTAAATTTAGATTTTCTAATGCAATGGCATAAATCTGCTGACAGTGTTTTTTCATCATCTTTTTTGCATCCATGGCATGAGAAATGATTTTCCCTTTTATAATTGTGATGTTATTTGCATTTCTTTATTCTTTCCCTTGATCACAGATTATTCCATTTATTGTTCTTCTTAAATAATTTACCTTTTGCTTTGTTGATCTGAGGCAAGATAGAATAGGGACCTAAGGAGGAGAGGCAGAAAATCCAATGAGCTGCACAAACACCACCTAATAAGAAATTCCGAGGCAACAGCCTGCTGACTTGCACAAGCAAATTATAAAGGGGCTTTCAACGAGCAGCTGCATAATCAGAAGGCAGCTTGGAGCAGGAGGGGCACCCCCACCCACCCACCCATTTATATATAACCTCATGCAGCAAACTCCAGCAGAGCTCATGGACAGCAGCCAGAAGCCAGTCACAACCAGACAGCAATCCCTAGAAATCAAACCAAGCAAAATCAAACCACCCAATGCATTTCCACTGCTTTGTCTCAAATACATCAATCCGTACTAACACTAACCCCCATGATAGCCCATAAAATCAGGAACTCCAGAACAGACAGCACATTTCTACCTTGAGCATGCCCGCACTCATGTCTAAGTGTACACTTTCCCCTTATTAAACTCTTTTCTAACTTTCTTATAACTGTGGTATGTCTCTGAATTCTTTCTTATGATGTAGCCAAGGACCTGGAAATCAGCTCCAGCAACAGACCCTCTACATTTTTTGTTCACTCTATATTTTGTAATCTATGTTTAGTTTTATTTTGCTGTTCTTTACTGTCTGGCTGTGAAATTACAGAACAGGTTTCGCCAAAGTTCACTTAAGATGGGAGAACAGAGCAGGCCACTCCATATGGCAAAAGAGTAACCATTTATCAAGGAACTTACAGACCAGGAAGCTGTTATCGGGCGGCAGCAGGATATTCAGATGAGGGCTCTGTGCCACCCAGTGGGTTGCAGAGGTTTATATAGGCTATATAGGACAAGAACAAGGAGGGCACAGAGCAAAGTCAGGATTTGCAAGATCCTAAACATATCTCTTTGAAGTTATTGACAGGTAGCAGGAATGGTTCTAGTACAGATAGCTATAGGGCTTAGGAACATGCATGTGCACTTTAAGAAGCACTTACAGGGTTTGGGGGTTTTTGTTTTTTTATTTTTATTTATTTATTTGGGGGAGGTTGCTTTGTCTTTTCAATTAATTTATGGCTTCTCTGGTTTATGGCCTCACACTTAGCTAAGTTTTTGAGATGGATGTTTGGCTCATTAATTTTTTTTTCCTTTTCCATTTAAAATGTATGCTTTAAATGTCATAAATTTCCCCAAAACTTATAGCAAGCAAAAGCAAATTCCTTCCTCCAGGTGAATCTTTAAAGGCAATTCCTGAGACACCAGGGTTTCAAAGAGGGAAAGAGTTTTATTGGTTGCCCAAGCAATGGTGCACAGTGGCCTTCTGGCCCAAAATTGCCTCCCTGATCTTCAGAAATTCTAATATTTTATAACATTGGGATGCCAATTAATACTTGGGGTGGAACTGAACACAGGTTCAGTCATTAAAAAACAAGAGGCTGAACAGGACAGATGGGGGTGGCATAGCAAGCCAGGGCCAGTCATAAGGATTTAAGATAAGGATATACAGAACAAAGGTCAGTTATAAGGTCTTTCATATGGATATTGAACAGAGGTGGATGGAATGGTTTCCATCACAATAGTAGGCATACACAAGGGTGAGCTCAAGCTAGAATTGCCATGACAACAGTAAACATACACAAAGGTGAGCTCAAGCTAGAATTGCCATCACAGTAGTAAGCTGTGCACAAGGGTGAGGTTAAGTCTACAGTAACCATAATCAGGGGTGGGACCACTCTAGCCAGCTTCAGAATTTCAGCTATTAACCTTTTGCTATTTTATGATAAAAAGGCATCTATATAATCATTTGATAATCATAATTATTTGTTAATTCTTAACCCTCAGTTACAAAACAACTGATTTAACTGTAAACCACAGTTTGGATCTTTATTATAATTCAGCTCAAATGATTTCTATCATTATTTCTTTTTCAATGCATGGATTATTGAAAAGTTTATTTCTTGTTCCTGATGGTTTCACAACTCTGTGACTATACTAAAAAATCACTAAACTGTACATTTTAAAAGGGTGAATTTTATGGCATATGAATTTAAATCTCAATAAAGCTCACTTTTTTAATGCTTCATTATTTTACCTTTTATATTTAGCTCAACAACTAACCTTGTTTTCATTTTCATATATAGGGTAAGGTAGCAGTCAATCGTTTTTTCCCCTAGTATCAATTGTGACATAAAATATTCATGTATGTGTGGGTTTCTCAACTCTCTGATCTTACCCATTTATTTATCTATCTTTAAGCTTTTTTACTTATCAATATAAGAACTCAAAATCTCATGTTATAAGTCCTTTTTTATCATTTTCAAAATTATCTTTGATATTTTTGGCTGCTTGTAGTGATAGGGCAAATTAAGTCATGTCTCACCGAATGGGTGGCAATGACAGGAATATCATATCACTTCTTTGCTATCCCTAGCAAAAATGCTTAACCTGAATCCAATCCATCAAACTCACCCAATTGATGGACATCCCCAAAACAATTGGACCTTAATCTTCAAAGTGTTAAAGTCATGAAAGTCAAGGAAGGACAAAATTTCAAGAAGATAATATTCTAATGGCAACTAAAGACAATTATTTGCTAAAAGGGCATACTTGGGACAAATGGACAATATTTAATGGGATCTCCTTGCTAGATGGTAGTATTGTATGCTTGTTAAATTTCTGGTTGTATTAGCTGTCTATTGCTATGTAAAAAATTGCTACAAACACAGCACCTTGGAATGACTCACATTTAGGGAGTAGATGTGGCTCAAGTGGATGAGTGCCTGCTTTCCACATGAGAGGTCCCAGATTCAGTTCCTGGTGCCTCCTAAAAAAATTAATTAATTAAATAATAATAATAATAAAAGCAAGCAAAACACATGAAAAAAATAACTCAGCGGAGCCAATGTGGCTCAGTGGTTAAGCGCCAGCTTCCCACATACAAAGTCCCCCCAGGTTCAATCCCCAACCCTGGTATTTCAAAAAAAAAATGACACATTTATTAACTTATAGTTTCTGAGGATCAGAAGTCTGGGCATGACTTTACTGGGTCCACTGCTTCGGGGTCTCATCTGAAATCAGTAATCAAGGGGTCAACTGAAGTTGCAGTCTCATTTCATGGCTTGACTAGGGAAGGATCTGCTCCATCTGATGTCAGAGAGGCCCTGGAAGTCTTGGAGAAAGACCTCAACCTAGGTAGGAGGGCTCATGACAGCTGTGAGAAAGAATTCAATGACTAGTCATAGAGTAGCAGGATAATTTAATGTAAAGTGAAAGTACACACTTGAGATGGGAGTGTGGGTGTGCTTATACGGGTTGGACAAGTGGTGCCTGCTGGGGCTGGGGTGCAGCTTTATTGAGGCTGGGCTCCCCCCTTCTTTCCCCTCCATGTAAATGAGCACTTGTAAGTCCCAGCGTTCTCATTGGTCTGCCTTATGCAAAAGAGGGATTAAAAACTACAACTTTTTACTGGCGCTATATTCCTGCTGGAGTGGGAACTGTCTAGAGGAGGGGTCAGTGAAGCTTGTGGTGGCCAGGTGATGGGCCATTTGTCATCTGGTATCTTCCTGTACTAGACACCTTGGCCCATAGGCCTTGGGTGGGTGATTTTTCCACTGCAGTTAGGTATTATCTGATGGTGATTTTCCATTGGTTCTCTCCTCCATTGCTGAATTATCTCCCTTTTTCTACCTTTCCCTACCTCACAACCTCATGAGGTTGTTTACAGAATTCAGTTCCTTGGGTGCTGTTGGACTGAGGGAGTCTGTTTTTTCCTAGTCACTGGTCAGTGGTCATCTTCAGTTCCAGCTGGTTGTTGACTGGAGAATGTCCTTTGTTCCTTGCCAGATGCCTCCCCAAGATGGCTGCTTGCTACAGCAAAGCCAGCAAGCAAATCGTACATCACGTAATCACAGACGTGACATCAAGCCACCTTGGCCACGTTCTATTGGTTAGAAACAAGTCACAGGTACCACTCACAGTTAAAAGGATGGGATTACACAAGGGCATGATTACCAAAAAGTGATAAACTGGGCCATCTTAATCTGTCTACCACACTGATTTTGAAAGATTGTGTTGTAGTTATGTTACAGTATTTCCTTATTTACATATATACTGTCCTCAGGGTGGTGGCCAGACTCTTCACAATCCCTGTGGCATCTAAGAAAACTGGGGTGGTAGCACTGTCCCTGAACAATGGGGTGGAAGGCCCACCCTCTCCAAGTGCTGGGGCAGACTCACCCTTTCCCACATGGGTGGCTCTGCTCTCTTGGTCCGAGAAGATGTCTTCAGTCCAGACCTCAGCTTCCAGGTCCTGCCTTTGAAGTGATTTTTCCTTCAATCTGTCCCTTTTCTGTCCTTTTTAGTGCAGGCTAGCAGTGGTTCCATTCATACAAATTCCACAAAAAGCTTGTTGGTTTTGCTTGTAGTACATAAGGGGCTCCAAACATCAGAAGTAGGACTTTCCAAGCTCCTTCCAATCCTGACTCGCACTGAAGTGGCTGCCTGGTTCCATGTTCAGTTAAATCTTCACATGGAGCTCTACTCTCTGGGAACTTGCTTTGTGGAAGCTAAGAATGTTCCAAACCATCAATTTCTGTTTTTTTGTGTGTGTGTGTCCAGGTGTTTAGTTCTCAACTTATCCCATTTTTCTCACATTTTGCTATAAGCTGCAAGAAGCCAGGCAGCACTTTCCACTGATAGCTTGGAAATCTCGTCAGCTAAATATGCAGGCTCATCGTTCTCACATTCTGCCTTCCATCTGACATCAGAACTGAATTTGGCCAAGTTTTCTGTCAATTTAAAACAATGATCACCTTTTGTCCAGTTTCCAGTAACACATCATCATTTCTGTCTAAGGCCTCATCGGATGTACCTTTAGCAGCAATACTTCTACCAACAGTCTCTTCAAAGCAATCTAGGCCTTTTCTATCAAGCATTGCACAATTCTTCCAGCCTCTACCCATTACCCAATTCCAAAACCATTCCCACATTTTTTATATTTGCAATAGCAACACCCCATCCTGGATAAGGTGGGTTACATCTTAACTGATGTAGTCTCAGCAAAAGACCCTACTTAATATGGATTCATAACCAGAGGAATGGATTAGCTTTGAGAATATGATTTTCTGGGGTACATGCACTTTCAAACCACTACACCATGGAATTGAACTTCCAGATTTCAATGAGAATAAAGTATTCTGGCATGGTATAGACCAGGTATTGATGTTTAATAAACATAGATAAAATGTGCCCATCACAGGAATGGAATATTCTTTGTAGACTTTCAATGACAAAGGGGTAATGACTAATTGGTCATGAGATTAATTGGCATATATAAGCATGAAAATTCCAGCAGAAACCTGACTTGCATCACAGTAATGTAGATTTTTGTCTTTTACCCAGTTCCTGGGCAAGTAACCCTAGATTGAGAAAGCTGATTGGTTTTGAAGAAGAACCTAGCAATGCATGAGCAAGGTATTGTGGTAGGGTCAAATGCAAGCTTCAGGAATTGCATCTTCACCACCAAAATAGTAAACAAAAAGAATAACATATCCCTGGGGTACTGCAAGATATTTGTGCCTATAAAGCGGTTCCTATCATGAAGATACCTCATCAGTGATTCCTAGCACATCACGTTTACTCATCTGCTTTGATAATACAAAAGCGAGTTTGCTATGGGATGTCTAAACTTAATCAGAATAGCTCAGATAACAGCCACCCCTCTTGATGTAATATTTTTATCAAAGAAAATCAACACAGCCCCTGGAACCTAGTAAGAATCTATTGACCTAACACGCATTTTCTTTTCAACATCTAGCGGTAAAAATAATCAGAAGTAATTTAGCTTCACTTGGCAAGGACACAACACACCGTCACTGCCTTAACACATAGCAGGGTCAACTCTCCTGCTCTTAGGTTATAATATGGTGGGAACTTGACTGCCTTGATATCCTATTGACTAGCATGTTGGACACCTTTAAAGTCTTTGAGCTATCTGCACTTGGGAAACAGAAATAGATGCTTCATTATGATACATGTACGCTTGAAAGTGGAAAAATCCAACAAAATATTGGGGTATAAAACATTGGTAAAGTTCCTTAGTGTCTAATGATCGAGGTTATGTTAGGATAAACTCTCTAAGAGGAAAATTATATATTTTATCATCTAAATGAAGATATTTTAGAGAATGAAAGGAGAAGCTGTTAATAATTATGCCAGAACAAAGGAAAGAAGTCAGGTCAGGACTGTGTCAGACAAATCAGAATGCGTGGTCCTTCTACCTTAGTACCACCTTTGCTCAAAAACAAAGAACCCAAAATGGTGGATATGGTAGGCCCCTTTATGAAAATTTAAAGTCAGATATTCCTAATTAGAGTATGATGCTCCTACCAATTTTTTGGTAGCATGTGAGGCTGGTAGTTTTGAATGGGTACGTGGGGAGATAGTGGAACCAAAAAGGCTCTATAATAGGTCTAGGCTGTAGTGTATGGTGACTCACCAAATGAGTGTTATGACCAGGGTGACCATATCTTCAATTTTCACGGAAGAGTCCTGCTCTATGCCTCATTTTCAATAAAGCCCCTTTCACTCTCAGAAGTGTCCAGTTTAGCTGATAAATTATATGACACCCTGATTGTGCCCTAAAAGAGTCAAGGTACACGTAGATGATAAGAGTTCTATCTGAAGCCACAGGTAAGCCCCAATGTGATGGGGTCATGCCTAGAACCACTTTCTACTAGAAAAGGAGATTCTTACCTTATTATATGGGAATATTCATCTCTCCAAGTTCTCAACCGCACAAAATATAATAATTCTTCCAAATTACTGTCCATTTAACTTCCATGCCCCCAGTTAGTAGTGAGGTTGAGCCTTTGTGCTCTGACAATTAATTCTGGCAGGCAGACCTGCATGGAACTGACTTCAGGTCAAGGCATGGAATATGCTGATTATGGTATGAGTTTTCCTCATTATTCCCGTAACTTTCTTGCTTATTTCTGTTAGTGGAATGCTCTGGGTTTCTAGGTTCTTGGTTATCTCACATAAAGGAATTTAAAGACACACCATAGGGTAGGCAAGGGACTAAAGAGTTTATTTAAGAAACAAGAAAAGAGATAATACACAACCCAGAGTTGGGTGTGGGCGTGCTACAGGGTGAGATGGGCACGTGGGGCCCCAGGTTAGGCCTTTCTAAGGCCTCTCCTCCTCCCCTTTCCTAATGTTGGGGAGGGGCCCCAGCTCTTTGCTGTTCTGACTGGTTGCCTTACGATCCCCACCTGTTAGGTCTCGAGGAGGCCTCTTGCTTGGAGTACCCAGGATCAATGGGGAGGTCTGTTTGGAGTTATCCAGGGCTTCTTCTTGAACCTGGAAGGTCCCAGGGTCTGGGTGGGTCTCTCTGGCTTTGTTCTTACTTGCAGCCTTCCCTCAGGGGGTTTCCAGTGGGGTCTCACCATGTTCTCTGCTGGGTCCCAGCTGTGACTCTGTCTTCCTTCTTTTCCTATAGTAATCTGCCTCATTTCCTACTTAGGCATTTTAGATTTTGTTGCTTTTATGACTGGTATGGTATTCCATTTCCATTTCTAAAGACTGATATAGAGACATGCCATTTGTTATTATCTTCTTTTTGTGTAGAGAAAAGATATCAAGTTATTTTAAGCATTTTATTTTTAATAAAATTCTCTTTAGGTGCATCATAGACTTTGCAAATAGTGTTACTGTTTTCCCTTCCTTTTCAATATTTCCTTTACTCATTTTCTTCTCTTATTGAACATATGAGAACTTCAAAACAATTTTGAATGTAATTTGGCTTATATCATGCATGCTTGACTTTTTTGCTTTTTTCAGCGCCATGGAGTTAAGCTTTGCTGTGGTACCCAGCAAGAGCTCGCTGTCCAGTGCTCACAAGGACCAAAGTTATGACATTGGGATTTTTGAGGAAAGAAAAGAGTTTTATTGCAAGATCAACTGGCAAGGAGACGGGAGGCAAGGCTCAAATCTGTTTCCCCGATTGGAGAATTTAGGAGAGCTTTATGGGATAAGAACAAAGGGGCAGAAACAGTGACACAGTGCCAGGATTTGGGATTCGGGCTGGCATTTCTGATGGTTGCTCACAGGGTTGCTTGAAAAGGCAAGGGAAGGCTAAGAGTGCGGCAGGGTAGGGGAGAGCATGTGCAGGAGCTTCTCAGGCCTGGTCCTGTGCCCGTGTCAATAAAACGGCAGGGGGAGGGGGGGGGCTGCTAAAGAAGGTTCCCTGAGGTTCAAGTTTGCAGGATAGCACAGGAGTTAAGCCGGGGCTCTCCCAGGAACCTGCAGCCGGTTTCTACCTGCTCTAGGCCGCTGGGAAGGGAGCAGGAGGCAGGAGGGCAGGCTGGGGAAGTGCTGTTTTATGCCTATGATTTCAGCTGCTTTATTTTTTATTTATTTATTTTTGGCAGACCTAGCAATAGTTATCAATTTTCCTTTTCATTTTATTAGACTTGGAGTTTTCATTACAAATGTTTATTAAAATGTGTAAACTTATTTTTTTGCAAATCTGAGGATTTGACTCTGCTATCATTTTTTTGGAAGCGGCTGTGGCTCAATCAGTGGGGCTCCCGTTTCCCATATGGGAGGCCCCGGGTTCGGTTCCCCAGGCCTCCTGGTGAAGGCAGGCCCGCCCGCACAGCGTGGTTAGCTGACCCAGGGAACACAAGCAGCAAGGGGGGGATAAATGAATAAATAAATAAAATCTTTAAAAAAAAAAAAAAAAAAAAAAAAGCTATTAAGTTATTGGTATTCAAAACATTATAAACCACAATTAAATGAACGTTCACCTACCTACTAGTCAGCTGAAGAAATAAAGCACAGAATTAGCAACAAGTCAAAGCCCCGTGTTTACCCTCCCCAGTCACTCTCTATACTCCCCGTGGTGAATACTATCATAAATTTCACTTTTTCTTTATTGTTTATATTTTATTGCATATTAATCTATCCCTACACAATATAAAATAATGTTTTACAGGTATTTAAATATGAAGTCGGCAACATTATGTTTTATGTATTATTCTGCAATTTGTCTTTTTAAGCACCTGGTAAACAGAATAGCTCTACATTGAAGGTCATTGTGATGGATATTTCTGGAACCTAAAAAACAAAATGCCCCTTTTAAGGCCTATTTCCCGTAGAGGCTACCACCGAATTCTTCACCTGTTTGCCCTTGTGAAGAATTGAAATGACGATGCGGCTTGTCTTGAAAGTGTTTGAGCACTGGGGGGACCACGCTACTGGAGGTGACGCCACAGCTGCGTCGTGGCTGAGTGGCGTCTACAAAGGGGGGACTCCGTGGAGTTAGGATTTCCTGGCTCACTGAAGCCCTCAACAATAAA
This sequence comes from Tolypeutes matacus, assembly GCA_026826555.1. Lineage (NCBI taxonomy): Eukaryota > Metazoa > Chordata > Mammalia > Cingulata > Chlamyphoridae > Tolypeutes > Tolypeutes matacus. The sequence continues at coordinate 43,961 of JAKSZT010032224.1, read as the reverse complement.
CCGTTCCCTAATTATCCTCACAAAGAGATGGCCCTAGAGATTATTCTATCCTGTGAACTAAGATGAAACATTCAAAACTTTTAAATAGCTGCAATGGGCATAGGGACAGAGCAAATCTAATCAGCTCTAGTCTTCAGAGGGACAGCATCCCTGGGGAAGTGAAGAAAACGAGCTCATCATCATCAGTGGCTCGACCCAGGCAGCTCTGAGAGATCCCCAGGGTCTGTCTTCCTCTGTAGAAAGAAATGCACGCTTTCAAAGTCTCCCTCTAGCTTTAAACAACAAACACCCAGGTCTGTAAAGACTGCCCACGCTCGTTCAGGGAGACTGCACGAGCAAACGCAGCAGGTCTTCAACTTCTCAGAAAACAGTGATGAGCTAGCAAAGACCACCTTCCAAAAACCAACCATACACAGCGCTTCCATGGCCGCTACGTGCCCCCTGAGAACACAACTACCATAAGAATAAATAAGGCAAATATGCACGGAATTGGGGAGCGAATTCTCTTTTCACTTAGAGTACAGGGAAAGGGTAAGGAAAACACAAACCCAAAAATACAAGACCAAAAAACCCCAGAATGCTGCTTTTACTCATTCTAACTCCTCAATCCCTCACTCATACAAAGAATTACCAGGACAATTAAATATCCTGGCATTTGTTTTTTTAGATGTTTTTCATTCGAGAAGTTGAAGGTTTGTAGAAAAATCATGCAGAAAATACAGAGTTGCTCTAAAACTCCCTTTAATTAACACTTTGCCTTAGCGTGGTGCCTCTGACACGACGAGGAAGGCTATTTCTTACACTGTACTGTCAGCTTCAGTCCAAGTGTGCAGGAGGGCTCACGTTTCTCTTGACCAGTCCTGTGGTTTTTATTTTATTTTAACAACATATATACAGCCTAAATGTTCCCTTTTAACCATATTCAAATACATAATTCAGTAGTGTGCCTCCATCACCACCACCGTTACCAAAACCTTTCCATCAGCCCAAACAGGAATTCTGCATCAATTAATCATTCACTCCCCATTCTCCACAGCCATCCTGGCCCTGGTAAGCTCTATTCCGGTTTCTGACTCTATGACTTTGTTTATTCTAATCATGTCATATCAGTGAGATGATACAATATTGGTCCTTTTGTGTCTTGCTTATTTCACTCTACATCAGGGATTCTTAAACGGGTTCACAAAGGGGTCTGTGGAAAGATTTCAGGGGGTCCATGAACTTGAATTGAAAATTCAAAAAAAACATTATTCTTGCAAGGACGTGTCGGTGAGGGTGTGATATGTTCATTAAATAATACACAGTCGAGTGTGGACTTAGTGAGGGGTCCTTGTTTTCACTTGCCTGGCAAAGGGGTCCGTGGAACAAAAAAGGTTAAGAGCCGCTGATCTACCTGATGTCTTCAAAGTTTATCCATGTTGTCGCGTAAATCAATTTTATTGATACATATTAGTAAACAAACAGTTTTATTGATACATATTAGTAAGGCATAAATCCACCCATTGTGTACAATCAATGGTATCCAGTATAATCACATACTTGGGCATTCATCACTTCAATCATTTTAAAGCATTTCCTTTATCCCAATAATAATAAACAAACAGACAGAAAAACTCAGCACCTCTCAATCTCTCTATGCTTCCCCTGCCATACACAGCTGCTATTCTGTTGCCATCTCTCTAGTTTATTTGAATTTATATTTTGTAAAAACAGTCTTATATATGCAATACCACCCGTATTCATATTTTACATGAGGTTTCACTGTATTATAGAGTCCCATGTCACATTTTTTAGCTTTCCTTCAGGTTACACACATGATCTTAGACTTACCCTTTCAACCACTGTCATATCTACATAATAGCTCTGCTAGGTACAAACTGTGGTGTGCTTTCACCATTTCTATTCATTTCCAAAGACTTACAAACATCCTTCTTGCCAATTCTGCACAGACTAACCCTCAGCTTTCCACCTCTACCCTCATTCTATTTTCGGGGTGACCTATATTCTAATTATTAATTCCATAAGTTTACACAATATATTTAGCTCATAATAGCACAATCATACTGCATTTGTCCTTTTGTGTCTGGCTTGCTACACTCAACATAATGTCCTCCAGGTTCATCCGTGTTGTCATATGCTTCACAATTTTATTTCTTGTTACTGCTCTTTAATATTCCATCATGTGCATACCCCACAATTTGTTTATCCATCCATCAGTTGATGAACACCTGGGTTGTTTCTGACTGTTGGCAATCATGAGGAATGCTGCTATGAGCATCAGTGTGCAGATGTCTGTTCACGGAAGATTGTTTTTTAAAGTCTTTGTCTATATGCCCAAACTCTGGTTCTCTTCAAGGATGGTTCCTTTGGATGGGCCATCATTTCCTGTTGGTTGCACATTGTGAATTTTAATATTGTAAAGGGTTAGCTCTGGGATTTGGTCCTCGAGCTATCTGTTCCTTTTAGTTTGTGTCCAGCTAGTGATAAGGCAGAGACTTTGAGTTCTAGGAGCCAAGAAAAACAAACAAACCAATGGAAAAAAAAGAAAAACGCCTACTACAGTTTTTGCAAATTGGCTCCACATTGGCTGGTGCTCTCCTTCAGGGTCCAGCCCTCCTATCATGAAGATCAGCCCAAGGTGAATGTGAAGTGCAGGTTCCTCTGCCTCTCCTATATCTGCTTCTCATCCTAGACTTGTGCTTGCTCATGGCCTTAGGAATTCCCCCGTTACAGGAATTTGCCCCCTCTGCTCCCTATGAAATAGACTTTCTCAACTTCCTGGATGCTTCATTGTGTGGTTTAAAGCAGGCAATCCTTTGCTCCAGGATGCTTTGACATAATTGTTTCTTACCCTGCTTTAGCTGTCTGCAAGCTACTTCTGCTTGCACGGATGTTCTGGGAAGGCAAACCCAAGACAAGGTTCCTGGTTCAGTCTTCTCAGGCAAATGAAATTTCAGCATTAAGAAATTGTAGAATTATGAAGAAATAAAGTAGCTGTTAATAACACCATCATCCTTACCATCCACCATCAAAGCTGGACTATCATTGGAAAAATGCCATCAAAATTCTGCAGGAAATTTATATTCACCCTAAATTTCTAAATACAGCCAATTTATCATTAAGCATCAGAATAAAGCAAAGATGTTTTCAAACATGTAAGGAAATTTTATAATATATCTCACAAATCTTTTGGAAGATGTGCTGCACCAACGAAGAGTAAGTCATGATGCAAGAGAAAGGATATTCAATGCAAGGCAAGAAAAGAGAATACTTATGATGATCAGTGGGCATTCCAAGATAAGATTCATGTAACAGTCCTGCTCAAATTAAGCAAAGGGGAGAAATGCCCAATGAGATTTTTGAAGAAGAAAATTAAGTTGATATATTATTTATTTGAATATTGAGAAAATATTTACATTTCTTAAAGAGAGTTTGAGTATGAATTAATGAAAAATACATAGAAAACAATGCAAGCAGAAATATGAGCATTATTAACTCTGAGGGTAGGAATTTATATAAGAAAGGAAATGTAATAATACATTACACAGTTCAGCACTGAATAATATTTATATTGGAATAAAAATATAAATTCAGCTTTTTCTAGCTGTTCATATATTCTGTGGGGGGAATGGCACCCTGAAGCATCTTACACTGCCATCTTGGTTGACTGGAAGCCTAGGATGCATCCATGCATTTCTACAACTATTCCATCTTCAAGATTTAAAATCATGCATTTTAAGGTGGCACATAGGAAAAATTGATTGATTTTTTCAACAAACTCAGTACCTTGCATGAGGAAATATTTGGGTAGAGCAAAATTCATAGGCTGCAGTAAAGCACACGTAGCCAAGTAACCTGAGGAAATCTATCCTAGATTTTATTAATGGAATTATTATTTGGCTCCATCTGCGCCAAAAGTTTTGGTGTTTGTTAAAAAGAGTTTCAATTATTTTTTCTCTAAATGTTGTTGTAAAAGGAGCACCAATATTTATGACCTACTAAATTCTTTAGCGTGTAAAGAATTAGTAAGGTGATGTGATCAGTGCTGTGATGATGTTAATAAGAAATAAGAAACTTGAGATGCTGGGGAGCTAGGATGTTAAGGAATCAGTGATAGCAATGTCAAAGACACAGTGTTGGGCTCCATAAACCAGGCAACTAACTGATTATGATAGATTTAATGTTTTTGGGAAATGAGATTAAAGAATATTATTTACTTTGTGAAGTTAAAGTTGGGTGGTCAAATCTAAATAGAAAAAACTAAATTCCTTTTATTGACTTTTGAAATTTTATCTTTCTCTTTTTAATGAAATTTTTAAAAATCAGCATATTACAAAGTGCAAATGAAAGTCCCCTCACCCCTATGCTTGTTCCATTCCCCAAAGGTAAACCCAATTGCTAGCTCTGCATATTTCACAGCATATTCTGTCTACGTATTAACAAAAGGAAATGCACCACATTTGATATTCTGAAACTTGGTTTTGATTTGTTTGCTAGTATATTTTTGTCATTGTCCTTTGGCTACATGTAATTCAACTTTATTCACTTTTATGAGTTTACCCCCATGTATTTAACATGTTCTTGTTGTTAAACATTTAGATCCTTTCCAGTTTTTCACATTACAAGCAACACTGTATTAATGGTTTTGTACAATAATGCAAATATATCCATATAATAAATCCCTGGATATATCATCATTGGTGGTTAACATATTTGTACATTTTTGTTTTGATAGATAGTAAGAAATTGTTTTCCAAAATCTTTATACCAATTGACACTCTTGTATTAGCTTGCCAGAGAGTCTATCTCCTAATCTCATCAAGGCTGGGTATTACACACTCTAAAAGTATGATAGAAAAAAGAGTCTCATTGCCTTAATTTGCATATTTAATTGTAGGAGAAGTTGCAACTGTTTTCATACCTATATGTACCATTTATATTTCTTTTGCTGAAAATAGGCACTGTCCTATGCCCACATCTCCCATTGGTTTCTGTTTGAATGCACCTAATTGAATTGGAAAACCATCATTATTTAAGAAAATTGACACAGTCTGTCATTTACTTGCAATTTCTTTCTTTTTTTTTTTTTTTTTAAACTATCCTTACACATTAACCTCAGATGTATTTAGCTGTGGCACATTATCCATGCTCAAAAAATTTTAATAACCCTTAATTTTCCTTTGCTCAATTCTTAGTCTGATAACAACTGTAAAATAATTCCCTTCAAACGCTGAATTTAAATGCTTAAGGAAAAAAGTGTCAAAGCCGGTTGTGAGTTACTAATGTAAGCAGCTTTGTAAAAACACTTTAAAAATGGTAATACATAAACATTTATGGTGTTTGATTAATGTTTGTTATTTTAGTGTCCTCATACCATGTCACTCACTGTCGTACATGGATCTTAAAGGCATCCACTTGATCCTCTGATCAAGAGATGGAATTTTTCATAATTCCTTGACTCTGTGATAACCATATGACTTTATTCGCAAATAGAACTTTAGTGAATGTGATACAAGCAGGGGATTGAAAAGTGCCTGCACACTGGGACTTATTCTCTTGTTGCCCTTGAAACCCTGAGACTACCACGTGAATGAACTCAGGCTGGACTGGGGTGAAAGGACAAGTGAACAAGAACTGAGGTTCTCCAGACAACAGCTTGCCAACTGCCAGACATCTGAGTAAGGCCAGCCTAGATCAACCAGCTCCAGCCTATCTGTCAGCTGACCACAAACGGAAAAGGCCCACAGAGATCAGCTGAGCCAACCCAAATGAGAAGAACGACCCAGTCCACCCACAGAAACATGAGCAAAATAGTTTTTACTGAGATATAAGATCTAAGAAAGGAACACAATGGTTTTGATTCCCTTTAATCATGATCTGATGTTATTCATTTTATTTTATTTTATTCCGTTAAGTATTTTTCTCTGATCACTCCCTCAACTCTAGTTAATTATCAGCTGATAATGCAGTCCTAGTGATCATTGTCATTGAAAAGCCATGTTATGTCAAGTTCCAGAAGCTGTCTTTGATTTCTAAAACCAGTTCTCCTTTGTTTCTAGTCAGGTTTTTAAAAACTTTCAAAAGGATATTTTTATTTCTTGTGATCCACAGGAATTTCTTCATTTGGGACTTGCATCCTCCATTCCACCTGTAAGTTGAGAAGTCAGGTAAAGGACAGTAGGAGGAGAATGAATACTAATGTATTTGTTACAGGAATTGTCGTTTATATCATATTTTATCACTGACCCCTCTTTTCCATTCCTTGAGCTATTGTTGTGCCATTATTCCTTCATCTGTATCAAATCATATTAGGTGAGGAAGTTGCATAGCTCTAGCATGCCATACACCTAGAAGAATGTTCCATTCATCTGCTCTTTGCCTTCCCATTACACTCCCCACCTTTTTCCACTGCTCTCTGCTTCATGAGGCTGCCCTATATCAACGTCATCAAGAGCCTCCCATCCCCTCTGGAGCCCAGTTCACTTTGGCCAATAGAGAGTCCTGGTAGTTGAAAAGGCGACTAGCCACAGAGAGGGGAGTGAGGTCACTGGACACTAAGAAAAGCTTTGGAGAGGAAATATCAACAGAAGAAATGCTATTATTCAAATATCTACATTTGTTGAGTTTTTTTCCTAAGAAATGGAGGTGTGTATAATCATCCCAATTTCTGATTGAAGAAACTAGGCTGGTAGAGACTCTCAGACTTGACGCAGTCCGTTTAGGCATGATGGACATGGAGACGCACCTCCCAGATACCCCCACAGGAAGGCCGTGCTGCCCAGGTGCTGGGAGCTACCAGCCATCACCCCTTCAGGACCTGCCTAAGCTGCAGAGCAGCATCCACCAGGGTGTGTCCTTCCAGAGGTGGCCCCAGCCAATGACTAATCGGAGGAGGCCGTTACTGCCTGCGGTAGGTTGAAGCTGCATGTACACGAAAAACAGGGTCTTGAGTCCAGTCCATTCCTGTGGGTGTGGACCCATTGTGCGCAAACCTTTTGAGGAGGCTGATTCAGTTAAGGGGTGGCCCACCACATTCAGGATGGGCCTTAATCCTATTTCTAGGGTCCTTTATAAAGAAAGAAGTTCAGAAGGAGAAAAAGCCACAGGAAGCAAGAAGCTGAAATCAGTGGAACCCGGAAGAGAAGGGAGAGAACTGCAGAAGCTGCCACATGACTTGCCATGTGACAGGAACCAAGGGTCACCAGCAGCCAGCCCCAGCTCCCCACAGTCTTCAGAAGAAAGCATTGCCTTGATGATGCCTTGATGTGGACATTTTCCCAGGCTCAAAATCATGAGCAAATAAATTCCCATTGTTTAAGCCTAACCATTTCATCATATTTCATGGAAAAGGGATATAATCTATGTAAAATATGCAAAAGACTTGAACAGACACTGCACAAAAGAAAATATTAAATTGCTGAAAAACATATGAAATGGATCTCAACATCATTAATTGTCAGAGAAATGAGGATTGCAAGCCAGAATGAGATACTCCTACCCTCACCAAAAGACTAAAATTTGAAAAGGCTGAAAATAGTAAGTGCTGTCAAGAATCCACAGTGACTAGAACATTTTATTTATTTTTCATGGGATTGTAAAATAATTCAATCAATTTGGGGGAATGTTTGGTAATACTAAAGTTAAATATATACCATTCCTGCTATATACTCAATAAAATTAAGTGTTCAGTTCACCACGAGATATAATTATGTTCATGAGATATAATAAGCAACTTAATTCATAATAACAAAATCTGGACACAAGGCAAATGCCCATCAAAAGGAGAATAGATAAATATATTGTGGTAATGTTCATATAATAGAATTCTACACCGCAATGAAAAATAACAAACTGTTAACAACAACATTGATGAATCTCACAGACAGTGTTGAGAAAAAGAAATCAGATTCAAGTGACCACAGACTATGTGGGAGAAATAATCTATGGTGACAGACATCATAATAGTTTTAATCCCTGGAGATGGTGATCAGAAGAGTTATCTTTGGTAGTGGGTACTAACTAGGATGGGGCATGAGATAGCTTTCCAGAGAGCTGGAAAAGCTCATACCTTGGTTTGGGTGATGGTTATTTGTGTATATATTTATGCAAAAATTCATCACAATGTGCTTTAGAGATTTGTGTTCTTTACACTATGTAAATTCTGTCGAAGTAAAAATTTTAAACTGCATTTATCATATATCCTCTCTATCTGCAGAAATTGGTCCAATTCAAAGTCAGTGTACAGAACACCCCTGATGTTTTGTGTATTTCCTTTACCCAATGCTGATCACTCTAATCTAATAAATGGCTTCAGTTTCTTTTGTAGTGGTTAGGAGGATGAGTTAGAGTATACATTTTTCATATGCTTTTTTCCCCCTGAGATGTCTCCCTTATCTGTTTGTTCATTGTGTTTCCTCTTTGTCTGCTCTGTTTTTCTTAAGGAGGCACCAGGAACCAATCCCCGGACTTCCCATGTGGGAGATGGGTGCTCAACTGCTTGAGCCACATTCACTCCCTGCTTGTTTGTTTTTGTTTTTTGTTTTTTTTTGGCTCATTGTCTGCTTATTGTCTTGCTTATTGTTTTTGCTCATTGTCTGCTCATTGTTTTGCTTGATGTTTGCTCACTGTCTGCTTGTTGTTTGTTTGTCTTCTTTAGGAGGCATCAGGAACTGAACCTGGGACTTCGCACATGGGAAGCAGGCGCTCAACTGCTTGAGCCACTTCTGCTCCTAGAGCATACATTTTCTGCTTGGGCCGGCTTGCCGCGTGAGCCAGCTTTCCTTCACCAGGAGGCCCTGGGAATTGAACCCTGGACCTCCTATGTGGTAGACCAGTCACTTGAGCCACATCTGCTTGCCCAGAGTATACGTTTTTGACAGCGTATCAGGGTCGCCTCAATGAGACCAGGTTTTTCCTTCATTCAAAGGGCTGTATGTCCATTAACTGGCTCAAATCTCGAATTTGGTTGAGAGGACCTGGCTCTCTACTTTGGTGGCACAAATCCGATATAGATGGCAGACTTAGGGGTTTTGCTCATATTTTAATTGGCTTTCCATTTTTTATCTTAAAGACACTAAGACCAATTAACCATCATCTGAGGTCTCTGGGTCAAACTATTCTGATTTTTGCTATGGCAGTACAACCCGTAAAAAGCAACTACTCCCCTTTCTCTCCAGCAGTTATGTGTCACCATTTAGTCTCTGGCTCTCTGGGACCCTGTCATTCTCATTGAATTTAAGGAGCCCATTGTAATGGCCGAAATGTCCCGGTGCCGTCCCTTGCGTTCAGAGTCCAGCACCACAGAACATGTGGAGGCTGAGGCTCCCTCACACCAACGTGTTTCTCAAAGTCCCGGTGAAGGGACTGTTCTGGTGAACAGCCACACATAAAACTCCACCTCTGTATTACTCTTTTTCTACCTCTTTGAACATTTTCCTCACTCATTCTAGAACGTTCTGGCATTTCTACCTCATTTAATGCAGCGCACTACTGAGCCAAGCTTAGTCAACCAAACAAGCGAACGGCTAGAATCAGTCCCAGCGTCCCGAGCAAACATATTGAGCAGAGGCTCTGGTCAGGGCCACCTTACCGACAATTCAGTCCAGCCTTCCGTTCCTTCAGCCCTGGCCGAGCACCACCACTATGCAATCCCACGAGCATTCCTCAGACGCCGCCTTATTTAAGTCGACAGGCTCCTGAGGCTCTCTGCTGTGTGGTACGTCTTCCGAGTCAGACCTGGCCCTCATTCCACCAGGATATGCCAGGTCTTAAAGCAGCCAGAGTGGTGGGTGTAGGCGTGAAGGAGGGTCAGCTTTCCCACAGGTGAGGGAACGTTCTTAAATTGAAGGGCACTAAACTCCTCTAGAAGGGAAGGAAGGGCTGCGTCCGCTAGCAAGGGGGAGTCGTGGGCACATCAGTTTGGATCTTCCAAGAGGTAGATGCCACAACAGAATCAGAGGTGCAAGAGATTTGTTGGAGGAAATGCCTGTGAAGGATACAGGGGGCTGCGGTGCATGCCTGAGACCCAGATGAACCTTGCTTACAGTTGGCTCTGAGGAAGCACAAGTGACTAAATTATGATATATTCATAAACAGAGTGCTGTAGATTTGCCTAAATGAATTATCTGGATATATAAGTATCAAAATCAATAAAATGTCCCAAATAAATGCTGAAGAAAACAATGAAACTTCAAACTAATACCATTTATGTAAATTTGTAGAACATTAAAATCAACCGTATATTTTCTTCATATATATAGTAAAATTACAAAGAGGTGGATGGCAAGCATACACACTAATTTCAGGAGAGTAGAAAGGGATTCAACTTTATCTGTGAAGTTCTCTTTCTTCAGGAGTCTGAAGCAAACATGGCAAAGAATTAGGATGTGTTAAGTCCGCAAGCACACAGGGATTTCTTACATTGCACTTTGTTTTTTCTGAATACCTGATCTTTTATAATAAAAATTTTAAAGAAAAAAGTATTAATATATGTAGCAGATGACAATAATAATAATGACAGGCATAGACCAGATGAATTAGAAGAATGTTTGCTGGATCATCATTTTTGTGGCAATAAACTGAAAGCAATATAAATATTACGTGAGAAAAGCAAGATTTTCCAAAGCACACATAATTTGATCCCAACTTTACTAACACTAAGTAAACAATTTTACATGTTATGTAGAGCAATGGTTTTGTGTGCATAGTGAAACTTGTGGAAGGACACACACCAAGCCATAAGATGGCTTATCTGAGTGAGAGCGTGGAAAGAAGAGGATTATGAGAAAAACGAGCAAAAATTTTTAAAGGTAGAAATAGAGACCTCAAATTAAAATGGTATGTATATTATGAGCAATTGAAGTAAAATTACATATGTACATACCTACAGAAATATATAATGTTCCAAAATGTTATTAATTTATATATATGGATGATGGTACCTCAGGGAAATTTTAGCTTCTTCTGTGGACTTATCTTAATCATTTGTTGTTTTGCCATTAAAATGTGTGATTTATATAATCATTTAAATTAAAAAGCCATTTTTATTTGGAAAAAGAAATAAAATATAAAACATCTTATTGGTTTCATAGATAGAATAGGTACATATTTATAAAAAGTCAATCAATACTAACAATTCACAAAGAATGATTTCATAAGTCACGTCACTGAGATAAAATCACTGCCAAAATGTGAACATAATTCTGGGTATCTCATTCTGCCTGGAGCACACTTTAAAGGCTATTTAATGATCAACATTAAATATTGATCTCTACCCTTACATTTAATGAGGTAGTATTCTTACATATTATGTATATACCATCCTAGATTATAGTTATTCTGTGTGATATTTAATATCCTTATCAGGTATTGTTCTAACTGTTTTACAGTCAATGAATATTGATTAATCCCCACTGTATGTTGAGGAAGAGCCACGGAAGATAACACAGCCATGCAGGGAAACTGAATGCAGACTGACCACAAGGCTGATGAGTCCTGACCAATTATTATTTGGAAATTTAGGGAGACAGTGCCCCTAAAAGCACGTGGAAAAGCATTAAGACCGGCAAGGAACACTATTCTTGAAGAGAAACCTATTTGGTGGGATGTTATATAAAAGAATACATCAGAAAGAAAAAGCTCTAAAGACTATTTCCCCAGAATTGCAATGTCCCATCTTGGCGGATCTGTCAGTAGCTCACCTCTGCCTCTGGGCTGGCTGGCAAGCAGCACTGTATGTAGCCTACAGATGAGCTCTGTTCTGGACCAGTGTGGTCGGCTGCCCAGCTGTAAAATAATTCGCCTGTTGCCTGCTTTCACACTGTGAAGAGAGGCGTATTCGAGCATGTTAATAGTACCCAAATTAGTCTGGTTGCCTTGGTGAAAGCCTTGAAAATTGATATAAGCAGATCCCCTAAAATCCATGAGATTCCATAGGGAATGATTGGGCACTTTAGGATAATCTTCATTGCTGATTTTTAAACACCTTCCTTTGAATCTTTGCTCAAAGATTTGACTTTTCAGAGAGGACTTCCCTGGCCAGGGACGCTCCCCCACCTTCCAGCACGCCCCATCTGCTCCCCTGCTTTATTTCCCTTGGCATTCACCACAATCAGACCCATTGTGTATTCTGTTTATTTTTTTTAATGCCTGTCATCCACAACTAGAAGTAAACGCCATGAGGGAGGGATTTTTCTATTCTGTTATTTTGTTCTTCACTATGTCTCTCTGCTTGTCAGAGTGATAAGTGCTCAGTATTTATTGAATTGATTCATTCAGTTGTAGAGGTAATCAAAGGATATAAAATGTATATCATTCTGGGGCTTATTTTTTAATTGTGGGAAGACATGTAATAAAATTTAGAGTGATTAGAGCTAAGAAAAAATGAGGAAATGTGGTAGTGTCTAAGGTGGAATGGTGTGCCAATTTAGATCCGGCAGTCAAGGAAGACCTCATTGAGTAGATAATATCTGAAGAATAGAGTGTCAAGGAGGAGAGCAATACTTGAAGACAGTACATTCCAGTTAAATGAAAGTAGTGCAAAGACCCTTTAGTGACAACAAGCTCAGCGTGTTCAAAGTACAAACAGAATGCCTGCTTGCCTGGAGTGACAGGGGCTGAGGAGAACGGCAGAAGGTGAGGTGGGACAGTGCATCGCAGACGTCAGGGTGAGGTGTCTGCATTTTATTCTAGGTGCATGATAAGTCTTGAAAGCTTTCAAACAGGTAAATGAAAATATTGTGTGTGTGTGTGTGTGTGTGTTGAGAATACTTTTGGCCACCATGTGCAGAACGGTTTCAAAGGGGCACAAAGTTAGAGCAGAGAAACCGGATAGGAGGCCGTTGGCAAATCCAGGAGAAGGATGATGGCTCAGTCTGTTAGTAAGAGAGGAAGTGGAGCCTGGAACACTTCAGATGCTCAAGACGAGTCAAGGTAGTCATTAAGGGCTCCTAGGTATCCGGCCAGTAACTGGTAGGTACTGATACCACTTAGGACAGTGAGGAAGACGGAGGTGACAGCAGATAAGGCGCCATGAGAATCAAGAGTTTTATCATGCTCTGTCCTTATTTAGAGTAACATTTTTGTTAGACAATCAAGTATTAGACAGTTGGAATTGCCAGTTTTATGATCAATGGAGAAAAAGGGAAATATAAGTCTGAAAACCAACAATATGTAGATGGCATTTAAAGCCTTGGAATTATACGATATGATCCAGGGAAACCCCATGAACAGAGAATAGAGCCCCTTGGCCAGGCCTAAGAATCTCAGGACTCAGCATCCTTGAAAACTCGATGCACACCCAGTTATTCTGGTTTGCAGCCAACTGGGGAAGAACTGCTAATGATTTCACTTCAAATGGCTTCCCTAAGGTAAGGGCTAAAGCAAGCAAGAAAATATAGGGTAAATAAAAGAGCAATAGGAAAACACTTCTTGATTCAGCCAAAGGAGTTCATAAGCAAAAGGACCTAAGTCACAATATGGATATTCCCATTCCTGGATAACCAATGAGAAATTTTCAAAAATTAAAAAATCCCATAATTTCCTCAGAACAGCAAGCCCATGAGGTATAATCATGGAATAAGGAGCAAGGAATAAGAAAGTCACTGTGCAGGAATATAATTTAAATATATATATTAGATAATTTTTATACATTTTGGTTTTGCATTTGAAAATTAAAGATTTGCTCATGATTGGACTTAATTATAAAATTCAGTTATACTAGGAAATATGTAACTTTAAAACAAGTTTTTAAATAAAGCAGAACTATAAAAACCTTGACTAAAAAGAAAAGAAAATACATGAGTGAAACTTAGACCTCTAATCAAAGTTAAGCATTTCAAGTATGCAGATATATAGAATTTTGAAAGGCAAAAACATACCACTAAATGACTTCTTGTTTCTTATTATCATCATTATTAATGATAAAATTTGTGGAGCACACACACATATATATATATATATACCTACACCTACATGCAGTTAATATACACATAGATTATATATGTAATCATAAGAAGTGTTTGAAAGGAGAAAATGTTTCTAGATATTTTGTCAGATACCAGTGTGAGCTCTCTGAAAATTGATAAAAGTGAATAATTTTGAATCATATAGCCATCTTCAATTGATTGAAAAATTGATTACTAATACATATTTCAATGCTTACTCTGTGCCACACTGTCACAATATTTAATACGTATTAAACTCATTTAATCCTCATTTTAATCTAAAAGTAAGTCTGCCTATTATAGATATTCTCTAATGAATATCGTGGCAGTGTGGCATTGTTTATGAATTCCAAAAATAGATACTGGATTATGTTTGTAAAACTTGTCTGTACCTAGGTATGATTAAATTATGATTAGGGCTTTGATTGGGCCACATCAGTAGGACCTTGAGTTCCCACCTCTTTGGTGGGTGGGGACTCACAGAGAATACTACATGGCAGAGAAGAGAGTTGGAGTTTTGATGCTGGAGTTTTGAGCTGGAGCCTGGGAAGTAAGCACACAGAGGAGTAGAGCAGCTGAGCCTGGAGAGAAACAAGCACCAGGAAGAGAGGAACTCAGGAAGCCCGAACTCTTAGCAGATGTCGGCAGCCATCTTGCTCCAACACATGGCAACAGATTTTGGTGAGGGAAGGAACTTTTGCTTTATGGCCTGGTAACTGTAAGCTTCTACCCCACATAAAACACCCTTTATAAAAGCCAACAGATTTCTGGTATTTTGCATCAGCACCCCATTGGCCGACTAATACAAATATAGATACAAAAATCCCCAACAAAATATTTGCAAACTGAATCCAAAAGCAAATTAAAAGAATTATACACCACGATCAAGTATGCAAGAGTGGTTCAGCACAAGAAAATCAATTAGTGCAAAAAACCACATTAATAAATTAAAGAAGAAAAATCACATGATAATCTCAATTAATGAAGAAAAGGCATTTACAAAATACAGCATCCTTTCTTGAAACACTCCAAAAGATAGGAATAAAAGGAAGCTATGTCAACATGGTAAAGTGCATATATGAAAAATCCACACCTAACATTGTACTCAATGGTGAAAGACTGAAAGCTTTCCCACTGAGATTAGGAATAAGACAAGGATGCCCACTGTCACCACTGTAATTCAATGTTGTGCTAGAAGTTCTAGCCATAGCCATTAGGCAAGAAAAAGAAATAAAATGCACCCAAATCGCAAAGGAAGAAGTAAAACTTTCGCTATTCACCAATATGATCTTATACCTAGAAAATCCTGAAAAATCCACAACAAAGCTACTAGAACTAATAGACAAGTTCAGCAAAGCGGCAGGATACAAGATTAATATGAAAAAATCAATAGTATTTCTATACATTACTGATGAGCACTCTAAGGTAGAAGTCAGAAAAGAATTCCATAAAGTGACTAAAAGAATCAAATATTTAGGAATAAACTTAACCAAGGACATAAAGGACCTGTATTCAGAAAACTATAAAATTTTGCTAAAAGAAACCAAAGAAGAGCTAAAGAAATGAAGGGCATTCTGTATTCATGAATTGGAAGGCCTAAATATCGTTAGGATATAAATTCTACCCAAACTGATTTACAGATTCAACACAATCCCAATAAAAATCTCAAGAACATTTTTTGCAGAAATGGAAAAGCCAATTATCAAATTTATTTGGAAGGGTAAGGGGCCCCGAATAGCCAAAAATGCCTTTAAAAAGAACAAAATTGGAGAACTCCCACTTCCTGATTTTAAATCATATTACTTAGCTACAGTGGTAAAAACAGCATAGTACTGTCATAAAGACAGACAGATTGACCAATGGAACCAAATCAAGGACTCAAAAATAGATCTTTACCTCTATGGGCAAGTGATTTTTGGCAAGGCAGTCAAACATTCCCAGCTTGGCAAGAATAGTCTATTCAACAAACTGGGAGAATGAGATATCCATATCTAAAAGAAAGAAAAAGGACTTCTATCTTACACCTTATAAAAAATTAACTCAAAATCAATCAGGGACCTAAATAGAAAAGCTACACCCATAAAACTCATAGAAGAAAATGTAGAGTAACATCTTCAAGACTTTGTGGTAGGCGATAGTTTCTTAAACCTTACACCCAAAAATGAGCAACAAAAGAATAAATAGATAAATAGAAACCCATCAAAATTAAACACTTTTGTTCTTCAAAAGACTTTGTCAAGAAACTAAAAAAGCAGCCTACTCAATGGAAGAAAATTTTCAGAAACAACATACCCAGTAAGGGTTTGATACCATGTTATATAAAGAGATCATACAACTCAACGATAAAAGACATGCAACCCTATTTAAAAATGGGCAAAAGATTTGAATAGACATTTTTCCAAAGAGGAAATACAGATGGCCAAAAGGCACATGAAAAGATGCTCAACATCACTAGCTATTAGGGAAATGAACATCAAAATTACAATGAGATACCACTTCACACCTTATAGAATGGCCATTATTTAAAAAAAAAAAAAAAAAAAAAAACAGAAAACTACAAGTGCTGGAAAGGATGTGGAGAAACAGGAACACTCCTTCAATGTTGGTGGAAATGTAGAAAAGTACAACCTCTATGGAAGACAGTTTGGCCGTACCTGAGGAAGCTGAATATAGAATTCTTTATGATCCAGCAATTCCATTACTAGGAATATATTCAGAAGAACTGAAAGCAAGGACACAAACTGACATTTGCACACTGATGTACATAGCAGTATTATTCACAATTGCTAAATTATGGAAACAGCTCAAGTGTCCATCAGCCCATTAGTGGACAAACAAAATGTGGTATATACACATAATGGAATACTACTCAGCTGTAATAAGAAATGAGCCTGGAATGCACATGACAACATGGATGAACCTTGAAGACATTATGTTGAGTGAAATAAGCCAGGCACAGAAGGAAAAAGATTGTATAGTCTCACTAATATGAACTAAATACAATGAGTAAACTCATGGAGGTAAACTCTATAGAATATAGGTTACTAGAAAATAGAATGTGGTTTGAGAATGGGAGCTGATGCTTAAAATATGTAGAATTTTTAATAAGGTTTGTTGTGAAAGTGTGGAAATGAATAGAGTTGAGAGTAGCACATTATAGTGAGTAGAACTAGCACTGCTGATTTATAAATGAGATTGTGACTGAAAGGGGTAGTTTATGGACATAAATGTCAATTGAAAGGAAGCTAGAGGATAATCTAGGGACTATACCAGTGATTTTGGTGGTGGTTGAAGATTGTGGTTAAAGGTAAAAATACAAGACTATTCTTTCACCAAGTGTTAAGAATATTGTGATACACAGGAAAATTACAACTAATGTGCCTTATGGATGATAGTTAACAGCACTATTACAATATTTTTGCAGCAATGGCAAGAAGATATTAAAACAATTCAATTCCCAGGGTGAAGATAACCTTTCTTGATTACCTGGATTTTCAGGCAAAGTTGTGAAGTTTTATTCAGCTCTTATTTTGAGTTATCTGGTTGCTTTTTGTAATGTTAGATCAAGACTTAATTGCACATTGATATAACACTGCCAGAAACAGCAGTGAATCTTTGTGACAGATTAGATTCCCTCACGGGAACTCACCTGAAATCACATGTTCAAGGAGGAGGAGTCCTATGGAGAATCTGTACCTTAGTACAATTCGAGAAAAGCAGAAATCTCAGTGTCACTGCAAGGAAAGTGAGAGAGAGCTGCAGCCCTGGAACACATGTGCTCTCCCAGGTTCTACCTTCTTCACTGTAGACTCTACGCTGGTCAAGAAGTAGAACATCCAGAGAACTTTCTCTGGATCACCGTAATAATAATCTTTAATATCTCTTGGAAAATAGTGTGCTTAGGTTGGTAAAACAATTTTGGGGAAGGAGAAAAAAAGAACTTAGACTTGTATACACTGGTTCTTCAAGTTTTCTGTAAGAAGTCTGAGAGTAAATAAATATTGTAAATCTCTGCAGAGAAATCCGCCATTCTATCTATATTAGGAAGGAAAGATTAAAAGTTTTCAGTTAAAAGAGGAGGACATGAAGGTATTTCTTGATTTGTAATTTCAGACATTTTGACCTAGCAGAAATAAAAGAGAAACTGTATATAAAATTAGAAAAGAATAATTGAAATAGTGTCCTTTATTCATTAAGATTGTGGAGCTAGGAAGGACTAGAGATATTTTGGATCTGTTTCTAAATCCCACAATGTGCATGAAAAATTATCTGAAGATTTCCTATTTCAGTTTTTTAATAAGCAGAAGGATTTTTACCCCTTTCTGAATTAATCTTTGAAGGCTGTAGAAATAATGAAAATGGTCAAGGAATTAACAGCATGAAATTGACCATTTTAAGAGAATTTTCGGTTTTGTTTCCATATAATTTTAACTGAAGTCCCGTTTTATTCAGAAGTTAGACATAAATACAAACACCAACATGTCTGTCAAAATAAATAAGCATTAACTATTTATTCAAGCCCCTGCTCAGACATTGCAGAACTCTAATGGTATATGGCAGCCTGCAAGACAATTCCGAGAGGGGGTTGGTTGGTTTGCCGCTTTCTACCTAAATTGGTCAAGAAATCATGATTCTGGAAAAGCAAATTCTGAAGAAATCACCAAATGACTATCTCAAAATGACTATGTCAACTGGTGCATTCAGTTAGTGTAGTGAATGTGTCCACTTTTAAATCGTACTCACCGTTTGAGGTAAAATTTTTATAATAGTAAAGAACCATATTTGAAGTGGCACAACATTTCAAACACGCGTTTTTGCACTACATCTATACACACACACTTTTTTTTTTTTTTTTTACGGAACGCTTCACGACTTTGCGTGTCATCCTTGCGCAGGGGCCATGCTAATCTTCTCTGTATCGTTCCAATTTTTTAGTATATGTGCTGCCGAAGCGAGCGCTATACACACACACACTTTTGATATTTAGCTATTTTTTTTCAATCATGTATTTCCTCTTAGATACGTTTTAATGGAACCTTTCTAGATGTCATTTTTGCTTCAGATGGTAAGAAGTTATCTTTCTATTCTCAGTGATAAGAAACTGTGAAGCCAGGAATGTAAGGTAATAAATTTGGGGTGTTTTAAGCCATTAAATTTGTGGTAATTTGTTATAGCAGCAATAGAAATTAAAATACTAACCAAATATTTTTAAGAAATTACCAAGCAGGAGGGCGACTCAAGATGGCGTTAGTGTAGGAGGGCGCACACTGCAAGCTCCCAGAGCAAGGCGGATTGTGGACGGGGTCCTGCCCGGGGGTCTGTGCCGTGCACGCGTGGAGTGAGAAGCTTGGGACATCTATATGCGCGGATCAACGGCGTGGATGGAATGGTGGAGATTCGTGAGTTTTAAGGATGCCGGTGGTGGTTGGCACAGACAGCTGAGCCCCATGGTTAGGGAGAAAATATAAAATAAAATAAAACGGCCACTTGGAGCCGCGAGGAGGCGAGAAAGTTTTATTTTCTGGGGATCAGGCTTCCTGGTGCCCCTTGGACCTTGCGTGAACAGAACAAACGAGCTAATTGGCACCCGGTGAGCCGGAGCTGGGATTCTGGTCGGGGGACGGAGCTGATTTCCGTAGCGACCCAGGGATGACACCCAGGCTGCTCCGGAGCCAGGAAGAAGGGACACTTCCCAAAAGAGGGAGAGTTCTGCTGGAGGACAGGGAAGGGTATTTTTTATTTTTAGACATCGATCTGGCTGCCTGCACCGCCCCATAGCTTTGGGGAGCAGATAAGCCGACCTGAAGCAGCATCAGGCTGAGAGCAGACGCGAATCTGCACTCAAACTGATTTACTGAGCAGCCCGGTGACGTTCCATCTCAGCTCCAGAAGGGGCGGAATCTGCCGTCTTTAGCACTCCTCACTGACTAACAACAGAGCTACGGCTAACCTGGGGAGTCCAGGAAGTGGGACGTGCTTGATTAATTTCCATGGGCCCAGCTAGGGTCCTTCCGTAAGGGGGTTGGTCTAGAGGAGGAATTATTTTGGGTCCTGTATTTCGCTAAAAAATAAAAATTAAAATTAAAAAAAAAAAGTGAGAAGGTCACTTCAATAAATGAAAAATAAATGCTTTTTAATTTAGATTAATAGCTAAAAGCTGCTTCAGGACCTGCATATAGAACCCTGCAGGGAAACTGATTGATAAACACAAGTAGGCAGGAAGGATCCACGTGGACCCTAGGGGAATCATTGACCCCCCCTTAGCTCGGTTTGACTGCTTGCCTGTGTGGATCTTTGGTTTCTCTCTGTTTCTTTCTGGTCCCTTGCTTTTCTTTCCTCTTTCCTACCCCCTTTCTTTTTTCTTCCATTTTATTTTTAAATTAGGTGCTGCTAGCTTCTCGCTTCTTTGCTGTGCTTCCTTTTCAGTAATTTCCCACTCGCTGTATATATTGATTTTGTATTACAAACTATCGCTTATCCTTCCTGCATCTTTCTGCCTTCTGTTTTTTGTTGTGGCTCTTAGATACAACATTTTTACATAGGCTCACAATTCAAGGGTGTCAATTTCTATTCCATCTATTTTGTTTTCTTCTTTTTTTTTTTATTAGTATTAACTTTTTCCTCTCAGACCTTTCTTTACTATTTCTCTCCCTCCTCATAATTCTAGCTTTCTAAATCACTATATATATATTCCTCCATTGTAGGAACTCCATTTTTTTTCCCAGTACTCTACACTGCCTACACAAGTTAAATATTCATCTCATTAACTCTCATTTTGCCCCTCTTCTGACTTTTATCAATATTACTATTATCCTTCTGCCTTCCTTACATCTTTTGATTCCTCTGGCCCTAACCTTTTGCCTTCAAGGGAACATAAAAAGAAGTAAGGAAATAAAACAAGAAGAAAAACTTCCAAAGAGAAAACTTAACTCACACACAGAACCAACAGCTAAATAAAACTCTAGAGCATATAGAAAAGCTAATCAACTGAACAAACCCATCAAGATAATATGATGACCAGAGGGCAACAGAAAAATACAAATGACTCTGAGAAACTGGAAAACATTGACCAGTCCAATGCACAAAATAAAAACTAGGAAGCAATGCAGAACATGGAACAACTAATGAAAGCTATCCAAACAAATATCATGGACCAACTTAAAGAACTGAAGGAAGGGATTATGGATATAAAGAAGACACTGGGGGAACATACTGAAGAAATAGCAAGCATGCCTAAAAAGGTAATGGATATGATGGTGAACAATGGCACAAGCCAAGAAATGTAAAAGACGCTGAACTCACATAACAACAGATTTGAACAGGCAGAGGAAAGAATTAGTGATATGGAAGACAATACAGCTGAAATTAAAGAGATTGTAGAACAGATAGACAAAAAGATAGAAAAAAATCCAGCATGGACTCAGGGAATTAACCGATAATACAAAATGCACAAACATACGCATTATGGGCATCCCAGAAGGAGAAGAGAAGGGAAAGGGAACAGAAGGAGTGTTGAAGGAAATAAGGGCTGAAAACTTCCCAATGCTATTGAGAGAGATGGATGTGCAGATCCAGGAAGCACAGCGCACCCCAAATAGTATAAATCGCAACAGGCCAACTCCAAGACATATACTTGTCAAATTGTCCAATGCTCAAGACAAAGAGAAAATACTCAAGGCAGCAAGAGAAAAGGAAACCATCACATACAAGGGAAGCACAATAAGATTAAGTGCTGATTTCTCAGCTGAAACCATGGAGGCAAGAAGACAGTGGTATGACATAGTCAAAACACTAAAAGAAAAAAATTTCCAGCCACGAATTCTCTATCCAGCAAAATTGGCATTCAAAAATGATGGAGAGTTCAAAATATTCACAGGTAAACAGAAATTAAGAGAGTATGTCAAGAAGAAACCAGCACTTCAAGAAATACTAAAGGAATCTCTACAAGTTGAAAGGAAAAAACAAGGGAGAGAGAGTTGGAGGAGAGTTTAAAAACGACTGAAAACTCAAAAAGAGAAACAAAACAATATATGACATACATTAACCCAAAGAAAAAATGACTGAAGTAAGAAATTCGTTACAAGTAATAAGACTGAATGTTAATGGATTAAATTCACCAATCAAAAGACACAGATTGGGAGAATGGATAAGAAAATATAATCCATCTATATGCTGTCTACAAGAAACCCACCTTCGACCCAGGCATTCAAGGAGGCTGAAAGTGAATGGCTGGAAAACCATTTTACAAGCTAACAATAGCCAAAAAAGGGCAGGAGTAGCTATTCTAATATCAGACAAAATAGACTTTAAATACAAAACTATTGTAAGAGATGAAGATGGACACTACATATTTGTAAAAGGACTAATCTCTCAAGAAAAGAGAACAATCATCAACATTTACGCACCCAACGGGTGTGCCTCAAAATACATGCGGCAAACTCTGGGAAAAATAAGAGGAGAAATAAATGCCTCTACAATTATAGCAGGGGACTTCAATACACCACTATCATCATTAGACAGAACATCTAGACAGAGAATCAATAAAGAAACTAAGGCACTCAACAATACATTAGAAGAACTGGACTTAATAGACATATATAGAACACTACACCCAAATACAGCGGGATTTACATTCTTCTCAAGTGCACATGGAATATATTCCAAAATAGACCACATGCTAGGACACAGAACAACACTCAGTGAATTCAGAAATATTGAGATTATACAAAGTAATTTCTCTGACAACAACAGAATGAAGTTGGAAATCACTAAGGGCCAGAGAAACAGGTTAGGCACAAGGATATGGAAGTTAAACAACACACTCTTAGACAAACAGTGGGTCAAAGTGGAAATCTCAAAAGAAATCAGTAACTACCTTGAAACTAATGAAAACGACAACACAACATATCAAAACCTATGGGATGCAGCGAAAGCAGTCCTGAGAGGGAAGTTCATAGCCATAAATTCATATATTAAAAAAGAAGAAAGAGCTAAAATTGAAGACCTAACTGCACACTTGGAGGAATTGGAAAAACAACAATAAACTAAACCTAAAGGAAGTAGAAAGAAGGAAATAACAAAGATTAGAGCAGAACTAAATGAAATAAAGAATAAGAAAGCACTGGAAACAATAAACAAAACCAAAAGTTGGTTCTTCGAGAATATCAATAAAATTGACAAACCCTTAGCCAGACTAACAAAGAAAAAGAGAGAACAGATGCAAATACATAAAATAAGGAATGAGCAAGGTGATATCACTACTGACCCCACAGAAATAAAGAGTATCATAAGAGGATACTTTGAAAAATTATATGCCAACAAGAATGACAATTTAGAGGAAATGGACAAGTTTCTAGTAACCCACAAACAGCCGACATTGATGAAAGAAGAAATAGATGAACTCAACAGTCCAATTACAAGTAAAGAGATAGACTCAGTCATCAAAAACCTCCCAACTAAGAAGAGTCAAGGACCAGATGGCTTCACAGCTGAATTCTACCAAACATTCCGGAAAGAGCTAACACCAATTCTACTTAAGCTCTTCCAAAAAATAGAAGTAGAAGGAGTATTGCCTAACTCATTCTATGATACCAAGATTACCCTAATACCAAAACCAAATAAAGATACCACAACAAAGGAAAATTACAGACCAATTTCTCTAATGAATCTAGATGCTAAAATCCTCAACAAAATACTTGCTAATCGCATTCAAAAACATATCAAAAGGATTATACACCATGACCAAGTGGGTTTCATCCCGGGTATGCAAGGATGGTTCAATATAAGAAAATCAATCAATGTAATACACCACTTAAACAAACTGAAAGAAAAAAATCACAAGATCATCTCTATAGGTGCAGAAAAAGCATTTGACAAAATACAGCACTCTTTCCTCATAAAAACACTACAAAAGATAGGAATGGATGGAAACTTTCTGAAAATGATAAAGGGTATATATGAAAAACCCAAAGCTAACATCATTTTCAACGGTGAAATCCTAAAAGCCTTCCCTCTGAGATCGGGAACAAGACAAGGATGCCCACTATCACCACTCCTATTTAACATTGCCTTAGAAGTACTTGCATGAGCTCTGAGACAAGAAAAGGACATAAAAGGCATCCAGACTGGAAAAGAAGAAGTAAAAATTTCATTATTTGCAGATGACATGATCCTCTACATAGAAAGCCCTGAGAAATCTACAACAAGTCTTATAGAACTTATAAAGGAGTTCAGTAATGTTGCAGGCTATAAGATCAATGCTCAAAAATCAGTAGCATTTCTGTACAACAATAACGAGCAAACTGAGGAGGAAATCAGGGAAAAAATACCATTTACAATAGTAAATAAAAGAATCAAATACCTAGGAATAAATTTAACTAAAGATGTAAAGGA
>JAKSZT010032213.1:0-12548 GCA_026826555.1 Tolypeutes matacus | reverse complement strand
TCTTCCACATTCATCTGTGTTCAATTTGTTACCACTAATTTATGCATCAGAACTCGCTATTTCTCTTAATTTATGTAAAGATGGGCTTTCCACTTTTTAAAAATTATCCTGGTCGTTTTCACTGGTTCTTCAATCCATTACATTCTGGGTAAGCATTTAAAAACTTACCATTTTAAAAATAATGCTGCCCTTTGTTGTAGCATTTTCTTTCTTTTTTTAATTGTTGGTCAAAATAAAAATTTTCACAATACATATTAATATTTGTAAAGTGATATATTAATATATATGCACATATGTGCATTTGATTACATAAATGGTATATATATAGCTTAGATTACCTAAATATTACACAGAAATTATAGCAATTCCCATGTTCCCCACCTTCATTACCTCCCACTTCATCCCACCCAAACATCCTTCATCAGTGTGGCACATCACCTGCAATGGATATAACACACCCTGGGGCCATGTCACCAAGCATAGATCACATTTCACATTGTAGGCCAAGCTCTCTCCCACACAGTTCTGCATGGGATATGCTGATGTAAAATGGCCTACATCTGTCACCGCAACACCACTCAGTATTTCAACTGCACTTTCCCTCCCTGCCCCAAAAGCGTCCAGCAGCCACCGGCTCCACCTCACTCTTATAATTTCTTCCATTCCTTGAATCATGATATGTCTACAACAGATTACCCTTAAGTCCACTCTAGTCCTTTGCTCTTCCCCCAATCATGAGGGGACTGGGATGGTGATTGCCACTCCACCACCAAGTGAGAGAGGGCTTACATCCCATGAATACAGTGGATGGGATTATCCTGCCTGCAGCTTCAGGCCCTCTCCATTCCTTTGGATGGCCATTGCCCATCTTCGTCTCCTTGCCAGGTGACTTGGATGTGTCCTTTGAGCTGTAGGGTATGAGTTGCAGCTCCACCAAGATTCCAGGCACAGCTGGCACATAGGTAGGCCAGAGGCTCCAGTCTCTGGGAGTACACCTGAAAACTCCAGCATCATATATAGGTTTGAATAGAAGGGACTGATGGACCATGTGAAGGGAGGGCTTATTTGAGTCCAACTCTGTCACTCTCAGGAGCATAGATTCCAAAGTAGTGCCCATTAATAAGGCATCAATCTCTGGGGCTACTCCACTTAGGTAGGACCTGGGTGTCTCCAGAGACCTCAGGAGCCCCTCTCTGTGGGGTGATATCCACTTGGTATTCTATGAAATCTTACTGAGGTGTGCATAAGAGTTACCTCTGGGATGACCTCCTGACTCTCTTTGAAGACTCTTAGCCACATGAACCCATTTCTCTTTACCTTTTCCCCACTTTTTCTAGGTCTTTTTCCAATCATGTTGCCAGTTGGCACTTGGTATTTATCCCTAGTTGCCAAGGAGGATCATCCCTGGGAGTCGTGTCCCATGTTGGGGGGAAGGTAATGCATTCATATGCTGAGTTTGGCTTAGAGCAAGGCCATATTTGAGCAACAAAGAGCCTCTCAGGATGCAACCCTTAGGTACCCCATAACAGTTGGGTAAGTTTCAATTACAAGAGCAAAGACTCATGAGGTTAGTCATCAATAAGAAGAAACAATCAGTGGGCCATCTTCTTTTGCCATACACTGTTCCTGCACTGAGGGACCTCTTGCTGCTCCCTTGGAGAATGTGGCAGAGCTTTGCAGGCTGGGAATTCAGATTCCCTCATTTATTTAGTGATTATCTACTCACCTTGAACATGCCCCGTCCATTGATCATTTGAACAATTTTATATATCTTTCATGTATATTGAGATGAACTTACTCCCATGAATCCCCCATCCCAGACACCCCCCACCAATGATCTTCTGCAGCCCCCATTGTAACCCTTCTGTAATCTAAATCTTCCTTGGTCATGAAGCCCATATAATAACAAAATACAAATAGTAGGACAAAGTATTAATAGTGATAAGCTTAAATGCAAAGGATAAGTACAAGGAAACTCAGAAGAAAAAAACACTAAACTAAAAACAAAATATAGTTAGCAAATTGGGGCATTGAAAAAATGGGAAAAATAAAACAAAAAGAATTCCATTTTTAAAAAAATTATTTTTTTCCTTTTATCACTGTATTATCAGATGTCTAGTGTAATGTAACACCTTCCTTATCTCATCCTCGATGCCTCCTAAATTTTCATTTAATTTTCAAAGATGTTTTAGATCACAGCAAAGTCACACATGGAATACTAGAGCCTCCCACATACCCTACCTCCCTCCCGCTTCCCCACCCCATATTAAACCTTTTTAAAATATATATGTTAACATTGTTATAACTCTTTTTTTTATTATTATGGGTAAAAATCAAACTTCTCACAATACATACAAACATTTGCAAAATGATATATAAATATATATGCCTATATGTGTATTTGCTTACAAAAATGTTATTTAAATATATATATACATATATTTTAAGAGGTGCTTAGATTACCCAAAATATTACACGGAACCCACTGGGATTCCCATGTTGCCCACCTCCCACAGCTCCCACCAAATCCCACACAAACATCTCCCACAGTGTGGCCCACCACCCTCAATGAACTTACACATCCTGGAGCCTTGCCACCAACCATAGACCACAGATAGTAAAACATAGCAACTAAACATTGTCAGTGGTTTACACTATAGTTTACAATTTAGACTGTACAGTTTTATAATTTTTGATGATATTTACCATGTCCTCTGTCCATTACAGTAAGGTAATGAAAAACCTTTCCCATGACCACTAATACCCCATTTGATCTTAACTCCTCCTTCCTCCCCATCCCCCTGGAGCATATGACACTCCCCTGTCTTGACTCATGAAATGACAAGATTCATAATTACATGCCATGGGTATTCCAACTGGCCCTTCTTAATCTACCCACCTGTGAAACCTGTACCATCAAATGCTGTAATGTCACTACCCATCTGGCCTATCCTTCATTATGCAACTGTACTCTATCCCTTTACCATAGATTATGTCCATATGAGTGATGGCTCACAGCCTACTCTTCCCTTTTTCTCTCTTGTTAACCTATCTTTCAGACAATGGTTCTCAGAGACTGCTCACTTTCCTCAGTTTAAATTATTGAGGACATATACTGTTCATCTTTCAAGGCCTGGCTTGCTTCACTCAACATATGGTCTTCAAGGTTCATCCACGTTATTCCGTGTGTTAGCACTTTATTCCTTCTTACAGTTGAGTAATATGCCATTGTATGTATGTACCACCTTTTGCTTATCCATTCACCTGTAGAGAGACACCGGGGCTGATTACAACTAATGGCAATGGTGAACAATGCTGCTATGAACATTGGAGTGCATATATCTGTTCGTGTGTTTGCTTTCAGTCATTCTGGGTATATACCCTGCAGATGAATTGCTGGATCATACAGAAGATCTATTATTAGTTTTCTGAGGAACCACCAAACTGTCCTCCACAGTGGCTGGATCATTCCACAATCCCACCAGCAGTGGATGAGATTTCCTATTATTGCACATCCTCTCCGACACTTAGAGTCAGCTGTTTTTTTAATAGCTGCCATTCTGATGGGTGTACCATGCTATCTCATTGTAGTTTTGATTTGCATTTCCCTGATAGCAAGTGATGTAGAGCATATATTCATGTGCATTTTAACCCTTTGTGTTTCTGCCTTGGATGCTGGAAAAGATGCTGAGAGCCATAGCTTAAAGGGTTAAGCATTTAAAAATCTTCCTTGCTGGCAGAGAATCATTAGTAAATGTCTCCAAGGACACTGCATACTGCAGATAACAGTGGGTGGAGTTAGATTGGAATGAACACACCACTAGGATATTATTGTCTGAATTCACAAGAAAGATTGTCTAGGAACACAGAAACAGTCAGCGCTCTCATGTACCAAGCTGAGGAACTAGTGAAGTATGCCCTAATTTTGTTATCAGCTTTGTAGTACAAAAAGCATCTTCAGTCTAAATAAACATGACTGCATTCCACATGGAGTGAGGTCAACTGATCCCAGTCTTTCCTTTGATCATTCTGTGTACCATCTACCTCAGATGGCCAACAACATGGGTCACCACTGGGCTTTTCTCTGGATCAGTGCTGTGTTAGCAAGGACTGCTGGGTCGAACAGCCCTTGCATTCTGTTGGTGAGTCGAATAATCTTGATTGTCAGGCTAATGGGTAATCAGTCAACTCGTTGAGAGGAATATTCCCAAGTATTGAAGACCCTGTTAAAGAATATTTGGGTAACTGTGATGACCCTAAGTTACTAACACTCTGTTCTCTTGTACAGAAACATTGTTATGTATGGTCTTTGTATAGTCTTATTTCTGTTGCTCTTCAACCATTACAGTCAGATGAAAATGAAGATATTAAAATGGATACTGCTATTGCTAACACTGTAGCAGAACAAGCTAATGATAATATTGATGTAAACATGTATTGCAAGTTAATGAGCAGGCAAAAACAGATTAACTCATGTCTAATAAAAAGAAAAAGGGAGTTTATGAAAATTTTCCAGTGCTCGTTAAGCTATCAGCTGCAAAAGATGATTTATTGTCTTTTGAACCAGTTTCTGCATCTCCGGAGGTATCTACTGGTCCAGTTTTTACATTTCATGATGCTCCAACAGTTTCTGTTTTTGTGCCAGCACCATCCTCTTCAATTATGAAAAGTATAGCACAGGGAGGTAGAGAAAGAATTTTAGAGTCTATGCAATTTTTTTTTTTTACTTTTCCAGTAACAGTAACTCAAATTCCAGTAGATGCTAACAATCACCAAAGAGGTGTACAATATGAGCATGCTCCTATTCCTTCTAACACTATCAAAGACTTAAAACAAGCATGTCCTCAATATGGTGTAAATTCTCCTTATACTCAAGAATTGGTGCAAGGAATAGCACAAGCAAACAGATTAATACTCTGGGATTTCGATTTGATAGCTCAAGCTGTCCTTAATTCAGCAGAATTTTTACAATTTAAAACTTGGTGGGCTGATGAAGCTAATATTGTAGCATGACAAAATCAACAGCAAAATCCAACAGTGCCTATTACTGCTGAACAAATATTAGGAACAGGTCAATGGACTGGGATTCCCATGATGATATGCCATTGTATAAGCGTGATTGTGCTACCTAGCTCCCTTGCGATGAATCTCCACCCCTGGACAGGCTGTACAATCATTTTCAAAAATTGTTCATGGAAATACTGAACCCTATGCTGAATTTGTAGCAAGGCTGGCAGATATAGTCAACAAGGCAGTAACTCAATCTGATCTTAAGAAATGCTTATTCTGATGTTGGCTTTTGATTGTGCTAACACTGATTGTAAAAAGGCTTTATGTCTGATCAAGGCAAATGGAAGGACTTTACAGGATTACATAAAAATATGCCAAAACAGTGGGCCTAATTCATATAACATGAACCTTTTTGCAGCTGCTCTAAAGGGACATAGTCCTATGGTTACTAATGTAAATTGCTTTAAATGGGGGAAACCAGGTGATATGAGAAAAACTTTGCCAAACCAAAACTAGTGTAAGAGCTCCATTTCACAGCAATAATAAATCAATACCAAGTCATATGTGTCTGAAATGCCAAAAAGTGTTACACTGTGCCAAGGAATGCCATTCTAAATATCAGAAAAATGGTAGTCTCATTAATAACTCTGGAAACTTCCAAGCTGGCCTTGCTCAAGGCCCTCAGAGACACAATATGAGCACATTTCCCAGTCTTGCTCAAATTTACCTAGTCAGCAACAGAGCAGTCCACTCCAGCCTGTAATAGAACTTAAGGCAGTTACCAAAAGCGGTACAGCTGGCAATTCTTCCTCAGCTGAAACTAAGTTTATTAGTCAATCACTGAGTATACCCAAAATTAAGAAAAGGAATTAAAAGGCCTACCGCAGTAATCTGAACTTTGAGCCTAAGTGTACTCCTTAAGAGTAGTAATCCAAAATATAAATGTTAAATATCTGTATAAACTGCTAAATTAGCACTTAACTGTATTTAGGCTGTTTAAGTTGTCCTGGCTGGTTGCTGATTACAAACAAAAGTGTTTCAAGGAACAAGCTTATATATTACAGGTAACAAAGTTTCCAGAAAAAATCTTAAAATAGTAAACTCAAAGATGTGAAATGATAGAGATTTTGAAGACAGCCATAACAAAGGAGTGAAAATTATGGGTCAAATTAGTAAGCTTTATGTTTCTGTTAGTGTGTCATAATTCTTTTTGTATTTGTCTGTTTGTTCAGTGTCAATGTATATTTTGATACTTCTGGATGGTGATATTAAATTGATAAATGAGGATTATTATGAGAGCTCTATTCAAATGGCCAAAAATTAAATAAGCACTTATATTAATAAATAAAAATTGATATTAGTTTAAAATTATAAAAAATAGTTTTAATCAAATTAAATCATTATTCTAACAACTTTGTTTAATGTTGATGGTAATTATATGTTGTCAGAAATTTGCTTGTAAGTAGTTTCCAAAATCATTGTCGTAACTTAAGTGTGGAAGGTATATAGAATGTGCTTTTATTACTAAAGAAAAGAAAGTCATTTTGTTTGTTTGTTTGTTTGTTTGTTTTGTTTGTTTGTTTTTCTGTCTTTATTTTATTTTATTTATATTGTGGGTAAAAATTAAAATCCCCACAATACATACCAACATTTGCAAAACGATATATAAATATATATGCATATATATGCATTTGCTTACAAAAATGTTATTTATGTATATATATATATATATATATATAATACATATATATATATATTTTTAAGTGGTGCTTAGATACCCAAAATATTACACGGAACCCACTAGGATTTCCATGTTGCCCACCTTTATCCTAAGATTAAAAAACTAGTTATTAAAACAAAGTAAAATGTGGGACAAAAACTGAATAAATATAAAATTGCAAAAGGCTTGTGAAAAAGGAATTTTTGTTGTCAAAGCTAAGTAAAATTTAAGCAATCTATGTATAAAAATTTAAAAGCTTTAATGTCAAACAATGTAATAATGTAATGTTAATATTTTATTCTTTCTCAAAGTTTCTCAAGTCAGTATTCTGTTTTAGTAAAAGTTTACAAACTTTTTCTCCTCAAAAGTCAATATGCAATAAAGAAAGTCTGTTTTATCAAAATAGCTTCATGTACTTTAACCTTATCATTTCCATGAAGAATCAGGTCTTATAACTTTTAAGAAGAACACAACGTTTGAACCTGCTTTCTCAATGTCAAATCCTGAAAGACAGCTTTTATTTCAAACTGTCACAAATAACTTGAACTTTTACCTAAAAAACAAGTAAAATACTAAAAATAGTTAAGTTCATGTGATATAAGTTAAATGAAGTATTTAAAACTGTTGTATAATTAAAAGAAATTTTCTATTTTTATAACAATTAAAGTTGTATGAACAAAAAGTTCATATGAATACTTTAAAAGGGTATAAAATTCCTTAAAATATAATCATGTTTCAATAAAATAGTAAATAAAATGTAATGTTATTAATCATAATTTTTAGTTATAACTAGAAGAAGAAAGCAGCCATTAAAGGCTGACAGGGTAGTGCATAACAGTAAATTTTAGTAAAATAAAATAACACCACTGCAGGATGCAGTGGTCTCAAATATTGCTAGTTTGTTGCAAAAAATTAATATCCAGTTATGTCACTATCACTTTATTTTAAAACTTGCTTAAGCTTTCTTTAATATTTTCTTAAACAGGTCAAGCCATCCCACATTCCCCTTCCTGTAAATAGCCAACAATAAATCAAGTTTATATTCAACTCAGTAAACAACAGCCCCAATTCTAATTATAATGTTAACAACAAAACCAATGCAAGGATTAAAATTACATGTTAATGTATGACCCCACTGCCCAAAAAGGAAATACTAATTTGTTTTTACCTATGCCTGAAAGTATACAATATAAAAAAATTTGACATCATTCTAATCATGCTACTAAGAATCTTAAATGCTTAAGAAATAAAAGTTTATTCATTGGATGTTTGTTGTATAATCTACTGTAGTTATGAGTTATGTAAAATATACTTAAATACTAATCAAAACTTCAATACAGTATATTGCATATATAAATAATTTAATAACTTGTTTGTTACACATAGTTCTTTTATTAAGTATGTTTTAACAATATTTGGCAAGTCAATAACAAATAATAAGTGCAGATTTGGGAAGGCAAGCAAAACTGTTTTAATTTCCATGGAAAACTTTACAGAAAATTAAATAGTACATCTCATCTAAATAAATAGAAGTAAACAAATGGAATAAAAATAGTCAGTCCAAGACAATGTGTTCAGGATTTCCTGGGTTGCCATTTTGGCCTTTGTTCTGGGGCCACCTTACTCGTGCATCTTTGGAATCTGTAGCTTTCTTAGCCTTCAGAAGCCTGAATGTTCCAGGGTTGATTTATGGGGTGTTGATTTGTCCCCATCATTAATCAAGTACTGTATCACTTCCCCATTTCCTTGTTATGAAGTCACCAAATTGGATGTGATGCTCATTTGAAACAAGAAGAGCCATGAATGATAGAACAAATAAAAATGAGATATTGTTGCACTTCCCAAATTGGACACTTAGATGATTGATATAGGATATTTCCTCTTTTCTAATGAATGCATTCAATGCTATTAATTTCCCTCAAAGCACTCTTTTTGGTGCACCCCACAAACTATGAAGAAGCATAGGACTTTAAGAAGCAGAAAGAACCACATAACAAAAGGCTTGTGAGTGAAGCTATATCCATTTCCACAACAGTACAGACTTAAGATGAAGGAAGAAAATGTAAGTAAGTTGGGAAAATCTTTTCTGTGACCACAAGAATTGTTTCCTCAAAATAACACTTCTATGAAAGTAACTTCACTTGGAAGGAATTTGCATCATGCTTAACTAAGCATGAGGGTATCTATGTAATGAAAAAGAATGAAGACAATGAGTTTTGCCAGTTTGCCCCACACGGTGGTCCTCCCCTTTAAGTGTAATGAGTGTGAGTTTTCTTGGAAATTCAACCTCATGAGATACCTGAGAATTGATCCTGCAAAGAAACCATTTGGGATTTCATGAATTTGGGAGGGCTAAAGTCACATCACATAAACATGCAAGCATAAAACCCTGAATATGTAAGGAATATTGGAAATCCTTCAGCCAGGCATTAAAGCTCATTGAGCATGAAATATTCATACATTAGATAGTATTGAAATAAACATGGGAATGCTTCTATCTGAAACAAAACCTCATGGAATATGAGAAAATTCAAACTAGAGAGAAACCATAAGCGTGTCCTGAATGTAGGCTGTTCTTTACAGTCATTTTATACTCCTCATTTTAAACGCCATACAAGGAAACAAAGATAGAAATGTCATACATGTGGGAAAGTTTTCAACCTGACAGAAAAGCTCATTATTTATCAGAAAATTCTTACTGAAGAGAAATCATATATATGTGGGAAAGCTTTAATTCAAATGTCAAATCTCAGGTACAAGAGATTTCATACTGCAAAGAAACCCTATGCATGTAAGGCATATGAAAAAGCCTTTAGGTACAAATCATACCTCACAGAACATGAAAAGTTCATATTGGAGAGAAACAAAATGAATATAAAGGGTGCAGAAAAGCCTTTAGGCAAAACAATAGGTCATTAAAAATCAGGACATTCATTCTGGAGAAAAACCCTATGTATGCAATGAATGTGGAAAAGACTTCAACCAGAAGGAAAATCTCGTTCACCATCTGAGAATATATACTGAAGAGAAACCCAGTGAATGTGATGGATGTGGGAAAGCTTTCATTCAGAAATCAAGCCTCATTACACAACAGACAAAACAAACTGGAAAGAAACCCCATATATGTAAGGAATGTCGGAAAGCCTTCAGTAGCAAATCAAATCTAACTGTCCATGAGATAATTCATACTGGAGGGAGGCAATATATAGGTAAGGAATTTGGAATAGCCTTCAGCCAGAGAAAGTATCTCATTAAACATTATAACTTTCATACTGGAGAGAATCCCTGTGACTGTAATGAATGTGAATCTCCAAAGAATATACACCTCCAGTCTGTGCAAATTGTTGCCAATCCCTTACGAAACTCACTGTGATTGTGCAATTCAGAATGTCTTTCTCCTCTTGGAAATGTGCAGTTGTAGCTTTTTCTTTGATCTGCTCCTCCCACATCTTCTTCCACACTCCTCTGTGTTCAATTGGTTACTGCTAATTTATGCATCAGAAATCGAGATTTCTCTTAATTTATGTAAAGATGGGCTTTCCACTTATTTCAAATTATCCTGGTTGTTTACACAGGTTCTTCAATCCAATATATTCTGGGTAAGAATTTTAAAAATTACCCTTTTAAAAAGAATCCTGCCCATTATTGTAGCATTTTCTTTCTTTTTTTATTGTGGGTAAAAGTCAAATTTTTCACAATACATACTAATATTTGTAAAGTGATATATAAATATATATGCACATATGGGCATTTGCTTACATAAATGGTATTTATATATATATATATATTAAAGTTGCTTAGATTATCTAAGTATTACACAGAAATTACAGGGATTCCCATGTTCCCCACATTCATCACCTCCCACTTCATCCCACCCAAACACCCTTCATCAGTGTGGCACATCACCCGCAATGGATATACACATCCTGGGGCCTTGTCACCAAGCATAGATCACAGTTCACATTGTAGACCACACTCTCTCCCACACAGTTCTGCATGGTATATGCTGATGTAAAATGGCCTACATCCATCACCACAACGCCACTCAGGACAACCCCCAAGTCCCGAAAAAGCCCCTGTATTTGAACTTCCCTTTCCCTCACTGCCCCCAAGGCGTCCAGCAGCCACCAGCTCTTCCTCACTCTTATAATTTCTTCCATTACTTGAATCACGATATGTCTACAACAGAATACCCTTAAGCCCATTCTAGTCCATTGCTCTTCTCCTAATCCTAAGGGGACTGGGATGCTTGTTTCCACTCCACCTCCAAGTGAGAGAGGGCTTATATCCCATAGATAAAGTGTATGGAATTATTGTGCCTGCAGATGCAAGCCCTCTCCATTCCCTGGTATGGCCGTTGCCCATTGCTGTCTCCTCACCAGGTGACTTGGATGTGTCTTTTGAGCTGTAGGGTAGGAGTTGCAGCTCCATCGATATTGCAGACACAGCTGTTACATAGGTAGGTCAGAGACTCCACTCTCTGGAACTACACCTGTAAACCCCAGCATCATATGTAGGTTTGAATAGAAGGGACTGATGGACCATGTGCAGGGAGGGCTTATTTGAGTCCACCTCTGTCACTCTCAGGAGCACAGATTCCAAAGTAGAGCCCACTCAAAAGGCATCAATCTCTGGGGCTATCAACCTTTAGGTAGGACCTGGGTGTCTCCAGAGCCCTCAGGAGACCCTCTGTGTGGGGTGATATCCACTTTGGGGTACTATGAGATCCTACTGAGGTGTGTGTAAGAGTTACCTCTGAGATGAATTCCTGACCTCTTTGAAATCTCTAAGCCACATGAACCCATTTCTCTTTACCTTTTCCTGTTTATTCAAGGTCTATTTCCAATCTCATTGCCAGTTGGCACTTGGTATTTATCCCTCATTACCAGGGAATCTCATCCCCAGGGCTCATGTCCCATGTTGGGGGGAAGGTAATGCATTCCTATCTGAGTTTGGCTTAGAGAGAGGCCACATTTGAGCAACAAAGAACCTCTCAGTTCACAACCCTTAGTCACCCCATAACAGTAGGCTAAGTTTCAACTACAAGAGCAAAGATTCATAAGGCTAGTCATCAATAACAAGAACCCATCAGTGGGCCATCCTCTTTTGCCAGACACTGCTCATGCACTCAGGGGACTCTTGCTGCCCCCTTGAAGAATGTGGCAGGGCTCTCCAGGCTAGGAATTCAGATTCCCTCATTACTGAGTGATTGTCTACCCACCATGACCATGCCCCATCCTTTGATGATTTGAACAATTTCATATATCTTTCATGTATTTTCAGATGAATTTACTCCCATGAATCCCCAATTCCAGACACCCCCCACAATGATCCTCAGCAGCCCCCATTGTAACCCTTCTGTGATCTAAACCTTCCTTGAACATGGAGCCCATATAATAACCAAATACAGTTAATAAGATAAAGAAATAATAATGATAAGCTTAAATGCAATGGATAAATACAAGGAAAGTCAGAGGAAAAAATGGTAAACTAAAAATAAAATATAATTAGCAGATTGGGACATTCAAAAAAATGGAAAAAAATCCTTTTTAAAAAAAGTATTCTTTTTTTTCATTATCACTGTATTATCAGATATATAGTGAACAATGACACCTTTCCCTTCTCATTCCCCATTTCTCCCAAATTTTCATTTAATTTTCAAAGACGTTTTAGGTCACAGAAAAGTCACACATGGAATACTAGAGACTCTCCATACCCATCTCCCTCCCCCTTCCCCACCCCATATAAAAACCTATTTTAAAAATGGATGCTAGCATTGTTATAACTGTTATACAGATAGTATAATATAGCAACTAAA
>JAKSZT010032202.1:0-12183 GCA_026826555.1 Tolypeutes matacus | reverse complement strand
ATGATTGATATAGGATATTTCCTCTTTTCTAATGAATGCATTCAATGCTATTAATTTCCCTCAAAGCACTCTTTTTGGTGCACCCCACAAACTATGAAGAAGCATAGGACTAAAGGCGTCCAAACAGGAAAGGAGGAAGTAAAACTCTCACTGTTGGCAGATGACATGTTCCTGTATTTAGAAAATCCTGAAGTATCCACGACAAAGCTATTTGAACTAATAAATGTGGTAAGCAAAGTGGCAGGATACAAGATCAACATGCAAAAATTGGTAATGTTTTGTACATTAGTACTGAACAACCTGAGGAGGAAATCAGGAGGAAAATTCCATTTTCACTAGCAACAAAGAGCCTCAAATAACTAGGAGTTAATTTAACCAAATAAGTACAGGGCCTATATACAGAAAACTACAAAACAATGCTGGAAGAAATGAAAAAAGACCAAAACAAATGGAAAGAGATTCCGTATTCATGGATTGGAAGAATAAATATTATGAAGATGTCAATCTTGCCCAAACTGATTCACAGATTCCATGCAATACCAATCAAAATCCCAACAGCTTGCTTTACAGAATTAGAGAAAGCAATTACCGAATTCATCTGGAAGGGTAAGTGCACCCGAATTGCCAAAAGCATTCTAAAAAAGAAGAGCAATGTGGGAGGGATTTCACTGCCTGACCTTGAAATTTATTACAAAGCTACAGTGGTCAAAACAGCATGGTACTGGCATAAAGATAGACACATCGATCAGTGGAATAGAATTGAGAACCCAGAAATATACCCTCACCTACACAGTAAATTGGTTTTTGAGAAACCTACCAAACCCACTCTAATGGGAAAAAAATCATCTCTTCAACAAATGGTGTTTTCAGAGAACTGGATATCTATAACCAAAAGAATGAAAGAGCACACCTATCTCACCCCTTATACAAGAATCCTTTAATTTTTTGTCATGTCTAATTGCCCTAGCTAGAACTTCTAGTACAATGTTGAATGACAATGGTGACAGTGGGCATTCTTGTCTTGTTCCTGATCTTTGAGGGAAAACTTTCAACCTTACCCCATTGAGTATGATGTTGGCTGTGGGTTTTTCATATATGCCTTTTATCATATTGAAGAATTTTCCTTTTATTCCTATATTTGAAGTATTTTTATCCAAAAAGGATGTTGGATTTTGTCGAATGACTTCATCTATTGAGATGATCATGTGGTTTTATTCCTTCAATTTCTTAATGTGGTGTATTACATTCATTGATTGTCTTATGTGGAACCAGCCTTGCATAGGAGGATTAAATCACACTTGGTCATGATGTATAAGTGTTTTGATATGCTCTTGGATTCGATTTGCATAATTTTGCTGAGAATTTTTGCATTTATGTTCATTAGAGAGATTGTTCTGTAATTTTCTTTCCTCATGGAATCTTTACTGGCTTTGGTATTAGGGTGATGTTGGCTTCATTAAATGTGTTGGGTAATTTTCCCTCCTCTTCAATTTTTTGGAAGAGTTTAAACAGGATTGGTGTTAATTCTTTTTGAAATGCTTGGTAGAATTCACCTGTGAAACCATCTGGTCCTGGGTTTTTCTTTGCTGGGAGATTTTTGATGATGAATTCAATCTCCTTAATTGTGATTGGTTTGTTAAGTTCTTGTATGTCTTGTAGCAACAGTGTAGGTTGGTTATGTGTTTCTAGAAATTTGTCCATTTTATCTAGGTTGTCTAGTTTGTTGGCATATAGTTTCTCATAATATCCTCTTATGATTCTTTTTATTTCTATGAGGTTATTTGTAATTTCCCACTTTTATTTCTGATTGTGTCTATTTGCATCTTCTCTCATTTTCTCTTTGTTAGTCTAGTAAGGGATTTGTCAATTTTATTGATCTTCTCAAAGAACCAGATTTTGGTTTTGTTGATTTTCTCTATTGCTTTTCTGTTCTCAATTTCATTTATTTCTGCTCTAATCTTTATTATTTCTTTCCTTCTGCTTGCTTTGGGATTGGTTTGCTGTACTTTTTCTAGTTTCTCTAGTTGTTCAGATAAATCTTTGAGTTTAGCTCTTTCTTGTTTTTTAATATAGGAATTTAGGGCAATGAATTTCCCTCACAAGACTGCCTTTGCTGGATTCCATAAGTTTTGATACATTGTATTCTCATTTTTTTGTGTGTCAATATATTTATTGATTTCACTTGCAATTTCTTTTTAGGCCCACCGAATATTTAAGAGTGTGTGTTCCGTCTCCACACATTTGCCAATTAACTTTTTTCCTGTCAGTTATTGATTTCTAGTTTCATTCCATTATGATCTGAGAAGTTGCTTTGTATAATTTCAATCTTTTTATATTTATTGAGAGCTGAATTGTGACCTCACATGTGGTCTATCCTGAAGGAATATCCATGGGCACTTGAGAAGAATGTATAACCCGCTGAGTTTGGATGCAGTGCTCTGTATTTGTCTGTTAGGTCTAACTTGTTTATCATATTGTTCAATTTCTCTGTTTCCTTGTTGATCTTCTGTCTAGTTGTTCTATCTAATGATGTGACAGAGGCGTTGAAATCTCCAGCGATTATTGTAGAAATGTCTATTACTTCCTTCAGTTTTGCCAGAGTTTGGTTCATATATTTTGGGGTATCCTTGTTAGGTACATAGATATTTCTTACTGTTATATCGTCCTGGAGGATCATCGCTTTTATTAATATGTAATGGCCTACTGTATCTCTTATCACTTTTTTGCTTTTGAAGTCTGTTTTGTCTGATATTAGTATAGCTATACCTGCTCTTTTCTCTTTACTATTCACGTGGAATATCTTTTTCCAATCTTGTACTTTCAGCCAGTTTGTATTCCTGAGTCTGAGGTGAGTTTCTTGCAAGCAGCATATGGATGACTCATGTTTTTAATCCGTTCTGTCAGCCTGTATCTTTTAATTGGGGAATTTAATCCATTCACATTCAATGATATTGCTGAAAATGCATTATATATTTCCTCCATTGTATACTTTGGTTTTCCTATGCCATCCTGTTTTTTGTCTCTCTTTTTACTCTTTTGGTTATCCTTTCTCTTTTCTTTCTTCTACACAATCCTCCAAGCCTCTCTCTCCTGTCTTTCTCTTTCAGGTTCTAAGGCTTCCTTTAATATTTCCTACAAAGGCGGATTCTTTTTGGCAAAGTCTCTTAGTTTCTGTTGGTTTTTGAATTTTTTATACTCACCTCCATATTTGAAGGACCGTTTTGCTGGATAAAGAATTCTCGGCTGGCAGTTTTTCTCTTTCAGTTTCCAAGTTGTATCATACCACTGTCTTCTCATCTCCATGGTTTCTGAAGAGAAATTTGCACTAAGTCTTACTGGACATCCTTTGTACGTGATTGTTTGCTTCCCTCTTGCTGCTCTCAGAATTTTCTCTTTATCTTTCACATTTGACATTCTGAATGGTATGTGTCTTGGCATAGGTCTATTTGGATTTATACTCACTGGGGTATGGTGTGCTTCTTGGACATGTAAGTTCATTTCTTTTTTGAGAGTTGGGAAATTTTCAGCTATTATTTCCTCAAATACTCTTTCTGCACCTTTTCCTTTCTCTTCCCCTTCTGGAACTCCCATGACATGTATGTTGTTGTGTTTTGTGTTATCATTCAACTCTCTGAACCCCTGATAAATTTTTTCCATTCTTTTCTCTCTGTGTTCTTTTCTCTCTTCAATTTAAGCTGCTCTGTGTTTGGTATCACTTATTCTTCCTTCTATCATTTCGAGTCTGCTGTTGTATACCTCAAATGTGTTTTTGACTTCATCTATTGTGCTTTCATTCCCTTAAACTCTGTTATTTTTCTGTCAGGATTTCAAATTCTTCTTTGCATTCGCTCCATATCTTCTTAATGTCATTTATCTCTTTAAGTATATTGCCTTTCATCTCATGAATTTGATTTTGGAAATTTGTGCTCATCTCACCTATTAGTTCTCTCATATTCTGCAGCTATTCTGGAACTTTAATGTATTCCTTTTTTGAGCCATGTCTTCTATTATCTTAGTATGGCTCTTAATTTTTTGCTTGTGTTTAGGCATCTGGTTAGGTTGTATTTTATTTAGATGATCTATCTCTTTCCTTTAATAGGGTTTTAGTTGCAGGAAGCTGTGAGTTACCACAGATCTTTAATTTTTGGCTCAACCTTGA
Source organism: Tolypeutes matacus (assembly GCA_026826555.1). Classification (NCBI taxonomy): domain Eukaryota; kingdom Metazoa; phylum Chordata; class Mammalia; order Cingulata; family Chlamyphoridae; genus Tolypeutes; species Tolypeutes matacus. Next base: position 8,024 of record JAKSZT010032202.1, on the reverse strand, counting down.
TTGTTAGGATTGTCCTTCTGGTTGCTCACAGCTGGGCACTGGACCCAGTAATTGGTTGTAGGTTCTCTTGGGCAGGGACGATATAGAGGTCAGGAAAATCCTCTCCTACTTATTAATTTTCTTATGTGCACTTCCTTATTCTGCCAGGGGATGGCGGTCATTGGCAGCTCTCAATTCAAGGCATGGTCAGTGTGTATTTTTTGTGGCACAGACTAGATCAATATGGTAGAGCTTCCTGTCTGGGGGCTAAAAGGCTTGTAATTCAAACTTTATGAGACAGTTCTCCAGTCTTCTCTGGTAGCTCCCTCCCTTTTCCCAGCTAGGAAATATTTACTTGCTCCTCTGAATCCTAAATAATCAGTCCCTGTTAGTAGTGCAGGAGATTGTGAGGTTTGTATATCTTTAGCGCCTTGCAGGCTCTAAGGCAAACAATGGCACAGCCTCACCTGGCCTGGAAGGGCTCTTGAGACAGGGAAGACCAAACCTGTGAGTCAAAAGCTGGGTCAGCACCCGGCTCTCTCTCCCCTCTCCTGTGGAATCCTCAGCAATTAGTCCAGGCTAGAAGAGAGGGAGGTTGCAAGGGACGGATTTCTCCAGTCCTTCCTAGGCTCCCAGGGCAAACCGTCATATGGAAGGGTCCATGGGGATCTGCAGCGCAATTTGCAGATTAGAACCTGAGTCAGCCTAAGGCTGTGTCCCTCTCTCTACCCTTTCTGGGAGTGGTAGATCCCTGGAGCCCACTTTGTCTGTAATCGCAGGCCCAGGGGCCCAAGAATTATAAAGGGTGTGGTGGAGGACACTGGCAGCAGCAGCCACTGCTGGTTCAAACCCTCAGTTCTGTTTCTGTCATCGTGATTTCCCTGTTTTGCCCCACTCTCCTCTGGGTGGTGTGCAGACTGCACCTGCTGTCGTAAATCCTAGAAGATCTGTTTTGGCATGGTGTCACCCTGTTCTCTAACTACATTTCTGGAGAAGAGATTCCTGTGTATTACTAGTCTGCCATCTTCCCAGAAGTATGACTTTATTAGATTTTACTCATCTGTAAAAATATGTATTTCACTCCTTCCTGAAGGGTTGAGATGAATTTAATCTCAGGCCATCGATGATCTCCACTGTTTTTGACAGTGCCCATGGGTTGAATTTCTCCATTTTGTTTTAAATGTAATTAGTTCTTTGGAGAAGAAATTAGGGACTTTCAGTTTTACAACGTGATTCCTGTTCCCCTCCCTAGGTAAAATCTGTGTGCTCTGTCTCTGGGGATGGGTATAATGGCACACTTCTCAAGTTACACACCTGATTTTGGAGCTAAGATTTGGTGGAGAAAGCATTGTATGTTGAGTTCTTCTTGGGACCATTCTAGGGACCAGTGTAATGGTGGTCAGCGCCCCATTTTGCTCAATGATGGCCACACCCAAAGTACAGCCACTGCTTCATGAGTTCCCATTTCTCCCAGACTTAGGAGACCCCTCCTGATCCCTGTGCCCTGGGTTAACGCTCTTTTTTGAGTCTTGTGTGGACCCCGGAAAAGTATGTTCTTATTGACCGGTTACTGTGTGTGTAAGCCATTTGTATGTAGGACATTTAGGTAGATTCAGATAAGGGACCTTTTGATTAGGTCATTTTTTTGTTAGATTGCCTTAGTTTAGTTAAGGGCCTCTGATTAAATTTTAGGCACCAGGATAGACCCCAATCATTGTGATGAATTCTTACATACATGGAACACAAAGAGAAAGATTGCTGCCATGTTTATCCTGCCATGTGGGAGAGGGCTCCAGGATCTCCTACAGCTGTGGAGAGATACAGAAACTCTGAGTAGTTGAGGGAGAGGCCACAGGCTAGAGTCATGGAGCAGCTTGAAGCTGAAGACATCCAGGCCAGAGGAGAAAGGAGAAGTGTGAGCAATTGTGTCTGATGGCCCATTGTCGGGCTCAGAGAGAAAGTGAGTTTGGAAGAGAAGGCAGAGGGAGACAGGCAGGCCCAACATTTTGCCGTGGCAGGAGTCCAGGAGCAGCTGACCCTTGCTAAGACAGCATTAATAACATTAATAAATTCCAATAAAAGCCAACTTATTTCTGGTATTTTGCATTGGCAGCACTTGGCACACTCAAACAGGGACACAATGTTGGAGAGATGCCCTTTTCCCAAATGGCAGTGTGATGCTGCTGCCTATTGAATACACCTGTAAACTGTGGTTGTCTCCAGACAAGGCAGTAATGAGTACTGGTAAGACAGAGGAGGAAGTGGACTTTGCCAGAAAGTCCTAAAAACAGGGAGTCAGGCAGGGGAGTCACATGGTTTGGGGACTAGACTAAAGTCACAGACGCCCCACTATGATGTACTGCCTCAGGAAGTGGTTCGCCAGGTGGGCAGGGGCAGATAAAAGCATGGGACCTGGGATCTGGTGCAGCAGAGTAGTTAGGGCACAGACAGGAAACTTCCTGCTCCTTCTCCTTTTGCCCTTCCCTCCTTCCCATGGACCCTCTGAGGAGGCTGCTCTTACTCTACCCCTCCTGGATCACAGACACAGACTCAGATCTCCTGCTTCCAGTTGTACATTCACCTTCTCCAATATTGGGGTGGCTAAAGAAAGAGCAATACCAAGATGAAAAGTGTTGTTACCAGGAAAGATATGTCAAAATTCACATTAAAGCATTGGGTACAGCAATAAAATCAACAGAATGAGCAACATTAAGCCAGTGAGTCTAATAAATAGTATGGGATCCCAGAAAGTCCTGGGATCTGGGGAGGATAAGAATAGAAGTGAGGTTGTGAGATAGTGCCATGTTTGCAGAAAACTTCAGAGGGTGCAGATGCCAGATATTTCTCAGACTAATTAAATGCATTCTTTAGTTTCATCCATCCCACACCCTATCACGTATGAGAAAATTATAGGTGTACAATTTAAGAATATAAATAAATTTTCTAACTTCCTAAAATACTTGAGATAAAAGTATATCATCTAATTATGAAAGAATCCTTTCTGATTTAAAATAATAAAGAAAATTGCAGTTAAGTAGAAAACAGGCCACTGTAGTCCAGTTGCTGTTAAACTTGAATCCACATCAGAATCAGGTGAAGAAACTGAAAAAATATCAATGGTTGGGGTGCTTTATAAGAAAATGCTACAATAATGGGCAGCATTATTTTTTAAAAGATAATGTTTTAAATGCTTACCCAGAATGTAATGGATTGAACAACCAGTGTAAACAACCAGGAAAATATGAAATAATTGGAGAGCCCAACTTTACATAAACCAAGAGAAATATCAAGTTCTGATGCATAAATTAGTGGTAAAAAATTGAACACAGGTGAGTGTGGAAGAAGATGTGGAAGGAGCAGATAGATCTCAGAACAAACTGCAAGTGCACTTTTCCAAGAGGAATATGACTGAATTGCACAGTCACAGCCACTTCCATAAAAGATTGGCAACAATTTGCACAGACTGGAGGTGGAGACTCTTTGGAGATTCACATTCATACCATTCACAGGGTCTCTCTCCAGTATGAGTATTGAAATGTATAATGAGATACTGCCTCTGGTTGAAGTCTATTCCACATTCCTTACACATATAGGGTTTCCCTCCACTATGTATATTCTCATGGTCAGTGAGATTTGATTTGCTATTGAAGGCTTTCCCACATTCCTTACATATATAGGGTTTCTGTCCAGTTTGTCTTCTCTGGTGTGTAATGAGGCTTGACTTCTGAATGAAAGCTGTCCCACATCCATCACATTCTTACAGTTTCTCTCCAGTATGTATTCTCATATGGTTAACAATTTTTTCCTACTGGTTGAAGGCTTTTCCATATTCATTGCATATATAGGGTTTTTATTCAGAATGAATCCTCTGATGTTAAATGAACTATTGCTTTTGGCTGAAGGCTTTTCTGCATTCTTTACATTCATTTTGTTTCTGTCCACTATGAATTTTTTCATTTTCAGTGAGATATGATTTGTACCTAAAGGCTTTTTCACATGCCTTATATGCACAGTGTTTCTTTGCAGTAGGCAATCTCTTGTATCTGAGATTGGACATTTGAATTAAAGCTTTCCCACATATATATGATTTCTCTTCAGTAAGAATTTTCTGATCAATAAAGAGGTTTTCTTTCAGGTTGAAAACTTTCCCACATTTATTACATTTCTATGCTTCTTCCCCTGTATGGTTTTAAAATGGGGAGTAAAAAAATGACTGGAAAGAGCAGACTTCATCCAGGACACTCATATGGTTTCTGTCTAGATTGAATTTTCTCATATTCCATGAGTTTGGTTTCAGAAGGAAGCATTCCCATGTTCATTATAACACTTATTAATGTATGAATATTTCATCATCAATGAGATTTAATCCCTGGCTGAGGATTTCAGAATTCCTTATATACACAGGGTTTTAATCCTGTATATTTCCTTTATTTGACTCTAGCTTTCCCAAATACATGAAATCCCAAATGGTTTCTCTGAAATATTATTTCTCAGGTATCTCATGAGGTTGAATTTCCAGGAAAACATCACACTAATTACACTTAAAGGGGAGGACTAGCATGTGGGCAATGTGGCAAAACTCATTGTCTTCATTCATTTTCCTTACATAGATTTCCTCATGCATAAGTAAGCATGATGCAAATTCCTTCAAAGTGAAGTGACATTCATAGAAGCATTATCTCGAGGAAACAATGCTTGTGGTCAGAGAACATATTTTCCCAAATTTCTTACATACTCTGTGTTCATCTTAAGTCTATACTGTTGTGGATGTGGATATCGCTTCACTCACAATCTTCTGTGATGTGGTTCTTTATGCTTCTTAATGTCCTATGTTTCTTCATAGTTTCTGGGGTGCAGCAAAAGCAGTGCTTAGAGGGAAATTTATAGAATTGAATGCAATCATTAGAAAAGAGGAAAGATCCAATATCAATTTTCTGAGTGTTCAATTTGGGAAGCGCAAAAATATATCCTTTTTATTTGTTCTATCATTCATGGTCCTTCTTGCTTCAAAAGAGAATCACATTCAGTTTGGTGACTTCAAAATTAGGAAATGGGGAAGTGATACAGCACTTGATTTATGATGGGGACAAAACAACAGCCGATAAAACAACCCTGGGACCATCAGGCTTCTGAAGTATAAGAAAGGTGCAGCTTCCAAAGATGCACGAGTTAGGTGGCCCCAGAACAAAAGCCAAATGGCAACCCAGGAAATCCTGAATATTTTGCTTTGGACTATTTTTATTCAATTTATTTTTCTTCTATTTATTTGGATGAGATGCACTCATTAATATTCTTTAAAGTTTACCAGGGAAATTATAACACTTTTACTTGCCTTCCCAAATCTGCACTTAATATTTGTTATTGACTTAGCAAATACTGTATTTTAAAACATTTTGTATCTTTTATTAGTCAGCCAAAGGTGTGCTGATGCAAAATAGCAGAAATCTGTTGGTCTTTATAAAGGGTATTTATTTGGGGTAGAAGCCTACACTTACCAGGCCATTAAGCATAAATTTCTTCCTTCACCAAAGTCTGTTACCCTGTCTTGGAGCAAGACAGCTGCTGACATTTGCGAGTGTTCAGACTTCTTGGTTTCCACTCATCCCAGGGATGCATTTCTCTCTGGGCTCATCTCCTCTGTTTCCTCCACAAGGTCAGCTGTAGACTATGAGGCTCTCTAAGCTTTGCCTCTCTCCACAAGGTCATTTCTGAAATGTCGGGTGAATATGTTGTCTCTTTTCCCCAGGTCCATCTGTCCCTGATCATCAAACTCCAACATCAAAAACTGCTCCAGCTCTGTCCTTTGCCATGTCTTTTTATGTTTGAGACCCCACCTACCAAAAGGTAGGGCTCAATGACCTATGGACTCTGGGCCAGTCAATGCCCTTATCATAACTTAATCGTGCCCAGATTAACAGACCAGTTTACAAGCATAATCCAGTATCTATTTTTGGAAATCATAATTATATCCAACTGCTACATATTCATTTACCCATCTTATGCTACATATTATTTTATGGTGTATTTTAACACTTTATTTAGGTCCTAGGCCATGGATATCATTATTTCTTTATCCATTCAATAGTCATTTAGATATATGAATTTATTTATTTATTTATTTATTTATTTATTTATTTATTTATTTATTTTATATACATATTTTTAATGTGCTTAGATTACCTAAATATTACACAGAAATTACAGGGATTCCCATGTTTCCCACCTCCCACACCTCCCACAACATCCACACAAAAATCCTTCATCACTGTGGCTCATCACCCTCAATGGATAAACACATCCTGCTGCCTTGCCAACAAGCATAGACCACAGTTCACATTTTAGACCACATTCTCTCCCACACTGTTCTGAATGGTGTGTGCTGATTTAAAATGGCCTACATCCATCACCACAATGGCACTCAGGACAACCACCAAGTTCTGAAAAAGCCCCTGTATTTCAACTGCAATTCCCTTCCCTGCCCCAAAAGTGTCCAGTGGTCACTGGCTCCACCTCACTGTAAAAATTATTTCCATTGCTAAAAATCACCATATATGTTCAACAGAATACCATTAAGTTCACTCTAGTCCATAGTACTTCCCCCAATCCTGAGGGGACTGGGACGGTGATGTCCACTCCATCTCCAAGTGAGAGAGGGCTTATAGCCCATGGATATGGTGGGTGGGATTATCCTGCCTGCGACTGCAGGCCCTCCCCATTCCCTGGGATGGCCGCTACCCATCGTTGTCTCCTCGCCAGGTGACTTGGATGAGTATATTGAGCTGTAGGGTAGGAGTTGCAGCTCCACCGAGATTCCAGGCACAGCTGGCATATAGTTAGTCCAGAGGCTCCAGTCTCTGGAAGTACATCTAAAAACTCCAGCATCACATATAGGTTTGAATAGAAGGGACTGATGAATCATGTTCAGGGAGGACTTATTTGAGTCCAACTCTTTCACTCTCAGGAGCACAGATTCCAAAATACAGCCCACTGATAAGACATAAGTCTCTGGGGCTATCCCTCTTTATATAGGTCCTGGGTGTCTCCAGAGCCCTCAGGATCCCCTCTTTGTGGGGTGAGATGCACTTTGGTGTTCTATGAGATCCTATTACCGTGTTCATAAGCGTTACCTCTGGGATGATCTCCTGACTCTTTGAAGTCTCTTAGCCACTTGAACTCATATGTCTCTACCTTTCCCCATTTTCTTCAAGGTCTTTTTCCAGTACGTTGCCAGTTTGCACTTGATATTAATCCCTCATTGCCAGAGAGGCTCATCCCTGGGAGTCATGTCCCACATTGGGGGGAAAGTAATGTATTCATATGCTGAGTTTGGCTAAGAGAGAGGCCACATTTGAGCAAGTAGGACGCTCTCAGGTGGCAACCCTTAGGCACCCCATAACAGTAGGCTAAGTTTCAATTACAAGAGCAAAGACTCATAAGGCTAGTCATCAATAACAAGAACTCCTCAGTGGCCCATCCTCTTTTGACAGACACTGTCCCTGCACCCCGAGAGCTGTTGCTGCTCCCTTGGAGAATGTGGCAGAGCTCTCCAAGACTGGGAATTCAGATTCCCTCATTTATTGAGTGATTGTCCACTGACTGTGACCGTGCCCCATTCTTTGATCATTTGAACAATTTTATATATCTTTCATGTATATTCAGAAGAATTTACTCCCATGAATCCCCCTTCCCAGATGCCCCCAACCAATAATCCTCTGTAGCCCCCATTGTAACCCTTCTGTCATCTAAATATTCCTTGAACATTTAGCTTATATTGTAACCAAATACAGCTATTAGGTAAAAGAAACAAGAATGATAAACTCAAATGCAAGAGATAAACACAAGGAAACTCAGGATAAACAAAACAAACAAACAAACAAAATATAATTAGTGGATTGGGACATTCAAAAAATGGAAAAAAAACAAAAGAAATTCCCTTTTTAAAAAAACATCCTTTTTTCCTTTTATCACTGTATTATAGGATGTCCATTGTACCGTGACACCTTCCCACTCTCATTCCCCAGTGTAACCCAAATTTTCATTTACAT
>JAKSZT010032198.1:0-10548 GCA_026826555.1 Tolypeutes matacus | reverse complement strand
TTCAGTATGTTCTCCCAGTGTCTTCTTTATATCCTTAATCTCTTCCTTCAGTTCTTTAAGTTGGTCCATGATATTTGTTTGGATAGCTTTGATTAGTTGTTCGATGTACTGCATTGCTACCTGGTTTTTATTTTGTGCACTGGACTGGTCCATGTTTTCCAGTTTTTCAGAGTCATTTGTATTTTTCTGTTGCCCTCTGGTCATCATATTATCTTGATGGGTTTGTTCAGTTGATTAGCTTTTCTCTATGCTCTAGAATTTTATTTAGCTGTTGGTTCTGCGTGTGAGTTAAGTTTTCTCTTTGGCAGTTTTTCTTCTTATTTTATTTCCTTACTTCTTTCTATGTTCCCTTGAAGGCAAAAGGTTAGGGCCAGAGGAATCAAAAGATGTAAGGAAGGCAGAAGGATAATAGAAATATTGATAAAAGTTAGAAGAGGTGCAAAATGAGGCTTAATGAGATGAATATTTAACTTGTGTAGGCAGTGTAGAGTACTAGGAAAAAATATGGAGTTCCTATAATGGACTGGGAAATCAAATGGATTTATATATATATATATATAGTGATTTAGAAGGCTAGAATTATGAGGAGGGAGAGAAATAGTAGAGAAAGGTCTGAAAGGAAAAAGTTAATACTAATAAAAAAAAAAAAAAAAGAAAAAAGAAGAAGAAAACAAAATAGATGGGATAGAAATTGATACCCTTAAGTTGTGGGCCTATGAAAAAATGTTGTCTCTAAGAGCCACAACAGAAAACAGAAGGCAGAAACATGCAGGAAGGATAAGCGATAGTTTGTAATACAGAATCAATATATACAGCGAGTGGGAAATTACTGAATAAGAAGCCCAGCAAATAAGCTACCAGCTGGCAGCACCTATTTAAAAAAAAAAAAATAGAAGGAAAAAGGAAGGGGGGAGGAAAATGGGAATAATAGCAATAGACCAGAAATAAACAGAGAGAAACCAAAGATCCACCCAGGCAAGCAGTCAAACAGAGCTAAGGGGGGTCAATGATTCCCCTATGGTCCACGTGGATCCTTCCTGCCTACTTGTGTTTATCAATGAATTTCCCCACAGGGTTCTATATGCAGGTCCTGAAGCAGCTTTTAGCTATTAAACTAAATTAAAAAGAATTTATTTTTCATTTGTTGGGGTGACCTCACTTTTTTTTTTTTTTTAAAGCCAAATGCAGGACCCAAAATAATTCCTCTTCTAGACCAACCCCCTTACGGAAGGGAACCTAGCTGGACCCGTGGAAATTAATCAAGCACGTCCCACTTTCCGGACTCCCCAGGTTAGCTGAAACTTTGATGTTAGTCAGTGAGGAGTGCTAAAGACGGCGGATTCCGCCCCTTCTGGCGCCGAGCTCCAGCGTCACCGGGCTGCTCAGTAAATCAGTTTGAGTGCAGATTTGCGTCTGCTCTCAGCCTAATGCTGCTTCAGGTCGGCTTATCTGCTCCCCAAAGCTATGGGGCGGTGCAGGCAGCCAGATCGATGTCTAAAAATATAAAATACCCTTCCCTGTCTTCCAACAGAACCCTCCCTTCTTTGGGAAGTGTCCCTTCCTCCTGGCTCCGCAGCGGCCCGGGTCTTATCCCTGGGTTGCTAGGGAAATCAGCTGCGTTCCCCGACCAAAATTCCCCCTCCGGTTCACCGGGTGCTGACTAGCTCGTTTGCTCTGTTCACACAAGGTCCAAGGGATGCCAGGCAGCCAGCTCCCCAGAAAATAAAACTTTTGTGCCCCGCCCGCGGCTCCAAATGGCCGTTTTATATATTTTTTCCTAACCGCGGGGCTCAGCCGCCTGTGCCAACCTCCACCGGCCGCCTCAAAACTCACGAATCTCTGCCGTTGGGTCCACGCCGCCGATCCGCGCAGATAGATGTCCCAAGCTTCTCACTCCATGCGTGCACAGCACAGACCCCCGGGCAGGACCCCGTCCACAATCCGCCTTGCTCTGGGAGCTTGCAGTGTGCACCCTCCTACACTAACGCCATCTTGCCTCTCCTATTATCAACTTCTATGATTGAAACTAGGATATGTTTGAGTAAGCCATATTTGTTAGAATGTTGGTTGTAAAAACTATGTTTATTTCCTTAAAGTTGTAAACTCTATATGGGAGGTAGATTTAGCATACCAAATATGGTGATAATTAGCTGTCTAGGACAACAGTATTTATGTCTCATTCCTTCTAAAAATTTTACCATATCTAAAAGTATATTCCTCTTTGTAAAAGGATTTTATAAATATAATCTGTGACTCTAACAGAATGACTTGAAAGCATTTCATAGTCACAATTTGTCTTGAAATAGAATTTAAATATTACCTGCTTTGGTCTAAAGGTATTAGCAGATTCATACAGGAAGTTATAAGAATCTGACTTATTGTTTTCAGGGAGACAGACTCCAGAAACTGTGCTCAACAGTTATGCCATAAGGACTTTCAGAGTATGCATACATGAGAAAGTAAAGAAAGAGAATGAGCAGGTATTGCCAAATAGTCTGAGCATCAAGTAGACTTTGGCAGGATAAATGAGAAATTTAGCTGTTGGATAATTTGTGAAGAATTTTAGCAAAATTTGACAAATGTTCTTTATAAGAAAGATTTGGATGGAATAAGGAACTGGAACAGTTTGAAATTCTTTTGAACCCCAAAAAGAAAAAGACTATGTTCTTGAACTAATCCATTCAATAGGTGTGGAGCCCTTTTGATTGGACTACGTCAGTGAGGTGGGATTCAGGTTGGGTCTCCACCCTCTTACTAGAGCTCTATATAAACAGTGACATAGAGAGAGACACACACAGAGGAAATAAGTCATCATTTTTTTACGCTGCCATATATGAGAGAGCTCCAGGTACATCCACAGCTACAGAAGGACAGAGGCTGAGAGAGGAGGCAGAGAAGGAGACAAGCCATATGCCTGATCAGGCACAGCTGGGCTCTGGGAGACAGTGAGCCCAGAGGGGAAGGCAGGGACTTCAGCAGGGGTCAGCCAGCATCTTGCTTCGCCACGTGGCAGGACCCCAGGATGACCAGTAGCTGACTTTGGTGAGAAGGCATCTTTGCTGATACCTTGATTTGGATATTTCATGGCCATGGAACTGTAAGCTTTTACTCTAAATAAAATTCCCATTATAAAAGCCAACCCATTTCTGCTCCTTTGCCTTAGTAGCCCTGTGGCACATATTTCATATTTATATTTAAAAATTAATTGTCTGGGAGAGACGGGGCCAAGATGGCGTTAGTGTAGGAGGGCACACACTGCAAGCTCCCAGAGCAAGGCAGATTGTGGATGGGGTCCTGCCTGGGGGTCTGTGCTATGCACGCGTGGAGTGAGAAGCTTGGGACATCTATCTGCGTGGATCAACGGCGTGGACGGAACATTAGAGATTCCTGAGTTTTAAGGCTGCAGGTGGTGGGTGGCACAGATGGCTGACCCCCGTGGTTAGGGAGGAAAAAAATAAAAAATAAAACGGCCATTTGGAGCCGTGAGTGGGGCAAGAAAGTTTTATTTTCTGGGGATCTGGCTGCCTGGCGCCCCTTGGACCTTGTGTGAACAGAACAGCCGAGCTAATCAGCACCTGGTGAACCAGAGGGGGGATTCTGGTCGGGGGACGGAGCTGATTTCCCTATTGGCCCAGGGATAAGACCCGGGCCGCTGCGGAGCCAGGAAGAAGGGACACTCCCCAAAAGAGGGAGGGTTCTGTTGGAGGACAGGGAAGGGTATTTTTTATTTTTTATTTTTCGACATCGATCCGGCTGCCTGCACCACCCCATAGCTTTGGGGAGCAGATAAGCCGACCTGAAGCAGCACCAGGCTGAGAGCAGACATGAATCTGCACTCAAACTGATTTACTTAGCAACCCGGTGACGCTGGTGCTTGGCTCCAGAAGGGGTGGAATCGGCCATCTTTAGCACTCCGCACTGACTAACATCAGAGCTACAGCTACCCTGGGGAGTCCAGGAAGTGGAACGTGTTTGATTAATTTCCACGGACCCAGCTAGAGTCCCTTCCGTAAGGGGGTTGGTCTAGAGGAGGAATTATTTTGGGTCCTGTATTTCGCTAAAAAAAAAAAAAAAAAAAAAGTGAGAAGGTCACTTCAATAAATGAAAAATAAATTCTTTTTAATTTAGTTTAATAGCTAAAAGCTGCTTCAGGACCTGCATATAGAACCCTGCGGGGAAATTGATTGATAAACACAAGTAGGCAGAGAGGATCCACGTGGACCCTAGGGGAATCATTGACCCCCCTTAGCTCTGTTTGACTGCTTGCCTGTGTGGATCTTTGGTTTCTCTCTGTTTCTTTCTGGTCTCTTGCTTTTCTTTCCTCTTTCCTCCCTGCTTTCTTTTTTCTTCCTTTTTTAAAAAATTAGGTGCTGCTAGCTTGTCGCTTCTTTGCTGTGCTTCTTTTTCAGTATTTTCCCACTCACTGTCTATATTGATTCTATATTACAAACTATCGCTTATCCTTCCGGCATCTTTCTGCCTTCTGTTTTCTGTTGTGGCTCTTAGATACAACATTTTTTCATAGGCCCACAACTTAAGGGTGTCAATTTCTATTCCATCTATTTTGTTTTCTTCTTCTTTTTTTTTTTAATTAGTATTAACTTTTTCCTTTCAGACCTTTCTTTACTATTTCTCTCCCTCCTCATAATTCTAGCCTTCTAAATCACTATATATATATATTCCTCCATTTGTTTTCCCAGTCCATTGCAGGAACTCCATTTTTTTTCCTAGTACTCTACACTGCCTACACAAGTTAAATATTCATCTCATTAAATCTCATTTTGCCCCTCTTCTAACTTCTATCAATATTACTATTATCCTTCTGCCTTCCTTACATCTTTTGATTCCTCTGGCCCTAACCTTTTGCCTTCAAGGGAACATAGAAAGAAGTAAGGAAATAAAATAAGAAGAAAAACTGCCAAAGAGAAAACTTAACTCACACGCAGAACCAACAGCTAAAAAAAAAATCTAGAGCATAGAGAAAAGCTAATCAACTGAACAAACCCATCAAGATAATATGATGACCAGAGGGCAACAAAAAAATACAAATGACTCTGAGAAACAGGAAAACATGGACCAGTCCAATGAACAAAATAAAAACCAGGAAGCGAGGCAGAACATCAAACAATTAATCAAAGCTATCCAAACAAATATCATGGACCAACTTAAAGAACTGAAGGAAGAGATTAAGGATATAAAGAAGACACTGGGAGAACATACTGAAGAAATAGCAAACATGCCTAAAAAGGTAATGGATATGATGGTGAACAATGGCACAAGCCAAGAAATGAAAAAGATGCTGGACTCACATAACACCAGATTTGAACAGGCAGAGGAAAGAATTAGTGATATGGAAGACAATACAGCTGAAATCAAAGAGATAGTAGAAAAGATAGACAAAAAGATAGAAAAAATCCAGCATGGACTCAGGGAATTAACTGATAATACAAAACGCACAAACATACGCATTATGGGCATCCAAGAAGGAGAAGAGAAGGGAAAGGGAACAGAAGGAGTGTTGAAGGAAATAATGGCTGAAAACTTCCCAACTCTGTTGAGAGAGATGGATGTGCAGATCCAGGAAGCACAGCGCACCCCAAATAGTATAAATCCCAACAGGCCAACTCCAAGACATATACTTGTCAAAATGTCCAATGCTCAAGACAAAGAGAAAATACTCAAGGCAGCAAGAGAAAAGAGAACCATCACATACAAGGGAAGCACAATAAGATTAAGTGCTGATTTCTCAGCTGAAACCATGGAGGCAAGAAGACAGTGGTATGACATAGTCAAAACACTAAAAGAAAAACCTTCCAGCCGTGAATTCTCTATCCAGCAAAATTGGCATTCAAAAATGATGATGAGTTCAAAATATTCACAGATAAACAGCAATTAAGAGAGTATGTCAATAAGAAACCAGCACTTCAAGAAATACTAAAGAAATCTCTACAAGTTGAAAGAAAAAAACAAGGGAGAGAGAGTTGGAGGAGATTTTAAAAACAACTGAAAAGACAAAAAGAGAAAGAAAACAACATATGACATACATTAACCCAAAGAAAAAATGGCTGAAGTAAGAAATTTGTTACGAGTAATAACACTGAATGTTAATGGATTAAATTCACCAATCAAAAGACACAGATTGGCAGAATGGATAAGAAAATATGATCCATCTATATGCTGTCTACAAGAAACCCACCTTCGACCCAGGGATTCAAGGAGGCTGAAAGTGAATGGCTGGAAAACCATTTTACAAGCTAACAATAGCCAAAAAAGGGCAGGAGTAGCTATTCTAATATCAGACAAAATAGACTTTAAATGCAAAACTATTGTAAGAGACAAAGATGGACACTACATATTAGTAAAAGAAGTAATCTCTCAAGAAGAGAGAACAATCATCAACATTTACGCACCTAATCGGGGTGCCTCAAAATACGTGTGGCAAACTCTGGAAAAACCAAGAGGAGAAATAAATTCCTCTACAATTATAGCAGGGGACTTCAACACACCACTATCATCATTAGACAGAACATCTAGGCAGAGAATCAATAAAGAAACGAAGGCACTCAACAATACATTAGAAGACCTGGACTTAATAGACATATATAGAACACTACACCCAAATACAGTGGGATTTACATTCTTCTCGAGTGCACATGGAACATACTCCAAAATAGACCACATGCTAGGCCACAGAACAACACTCAATGAATTCAGAAAGATTGAGATTATACAAAGTAATTTCTCTGACCACAACGGAATGAAGTTGGAAATCAATAAGGGCCAGAGAAACAGGTTAGGCACAAGGATATGGAAGTTAAACAACATACTCTTAGACAAACAGTGGGTCAAAGAGGAAATCTTAAAAGAAATCAGTAACTACCTTGAAATCAAAATGACAACACAACATATCAAACCTATGGGATGCAGCGAAAGCAGTCCTGAGAGGGAAGTTCATAGCCATAAATTCATATATTAAAAAAGAAGAAAGAGCTAAAATTGAAGACCTAACTGCACACTTGGAGGAATTGGAAAAACAACAACAAACTAAACCTAAAGTAAGTAGAAAACAGGAAATAACCAAGATTAGAGCAGAACTGAATGAAATAGAGAATAAGAAAGCACTGGAAACAATAAACAAAACGAAAAGCTGGTTCTTCGAGAATATCAACAAAATTGACAAACCCTTAGCCAGACTAACAAAGAAAAAGAGAGAACAGATGCAAATACGTAAAATAAGGAATGAGCAAGGTGATATCATTACTGACCCCACAGAAATAAAGAGTATCATGAGAGGATACTTTGAAAAATTATATGCCAACAAGAATGACAATTTAGAGGAAATGGACAAGTTTCTAGAAACCCACAAACAGCCTACATTGATGAAAGAAGAAATAGATGAACTCAACAGTCCAATTACAAGTAAAGAGATTGACTCAGTCATCAAAACCCTCCCAACTAAGAAGAGTCCAGGACCAGATGGCTTCACAGCTGAATTCTACCAAACATTCCGGAAAGAGCTAACACCAATTCTGCTTAAGCTCTTCCAAAAAATAGAAGTAGAAGGAATATTGCCTAACTCATTCTACGATGCCAACATTATCCTAATACCAAAGCCAAGTAAAGATACCACAATAAAGGAAAATTACAGACCAATTTCTCTAATGAACCTAGATGCTAAAATCCTCAACAAAATATTTGCTAACTGCATTCAACAACATATCAAAAGGATTATACACCATGACCAAGTGGGTTTCATCCCGGGTATGCAAGGATGGTTCAATATAAGAAAATCAATCAATGTAATACACCACATAAACAGATTGAAAGAAAAAAATCACATGATCATCTCTATAGATGCAGAAAAAACATTCGACAAAATACAGCTCTCTTTCCTCATAAAAACACTACAAAAGATAGGAGTAGATGGAAACTTTCTGAAAATGATGAAGGGTATATATGAAAAACCCAAAGCTAACATCATTTTCAATGGTAAAATCCTAAAAGCCTTCCCTCTGAGATCAGGAACAAGACAAGGATGCCCACTATCACCACTCCTATTTAACATTGTCTTAGAAGTACTTGCTCGAGCACTGAGACAAGAAAAGGACACAAAAGGCATCCAGATGGGAAAGGAAGAAGTAAAAATTTCATTATTTGCAGATGACATGATCCTATACATAGAAAGCCCTGAGAAATCTACAACAAGGCTTCTAGAACTTATAAAGGGGTTCAGTAATGTTGCAGGCTATAAGATCAATGCTCAAAAAACCAGTAGCATTTCTGTACCCCAATAACGAGCAAACTGAGGTGGAAATCAGGAAAAAAATAGTAAAAAAAAGAATCAAATACCTAGGAATAAATTTAACTAAAGATGCAAAGGACTTATATACAGAAAACTACACAACACTGTTAAAGGAAATCAAAGAAGACTTAAATAAATGGAAAAATAATCCCTGTTCATGGATAGGAAGATTAAACATCATCAAGATATCTATCCTACCCAAACTAATCTACAGATTTAATGCAATCCCAATAAAAGTCAACACTGTAGTTTTTAAGGAACTGGAAAAACTAACCACAAAATATATTTGGAGAGACAAGAGGCCCCGAATTGCCAAAGACATATTGAAAAAGAAAAATGAAGTTGGAGGTATCACACTACCTGAGTTTAAAACATACTACAAAGCTACAGGGATCAAAACTGCGTGGTATTGGCACAAGGATAGACCTACTGACCAATGGAACCAAATTGAGAGTTCTGATATAGATTCTCACATATACAGTCATCTTATATTTGACAAGGCCACAAAGCCCACTCAGTTGGGAGAGAATGGCCTCTTTAACAGGTGGTGCTTGGAGCACTCGATATCCATATCCAAAAGAATGAGAGAAGAATACCATCTCACACCTTATACAAAAATCAACTCAAGATGGATCAAATATCTAAATATAAGAGTCAAAACCATAAAGACGTTGGACGATAATGTAGGGAAGCATCTACAGGACCTTGTAATAGGAAATGGTTTCATGAACTTCACAGCCAAAGCATGAGCAGCAAGAGAAAAAATAGATAAATGGGATCTCATCAAAATAAAAAACTTCTGCTCCTCAAAGGATGTTATTAAGAAAATAAAAAGGCAGCCTACCCAATGGGAGAAAATATTTGGCAGCCATATATCTGATAGGAGCCTAATATCCTGCATATATAAAGAAATCCTACACCTTGAAAATAAAAGGAAAAACAACCCATTTAAAAAATGGGCAAGTGACCTGAAAAGACACTTCTCCAGGGAAGAAATACAAATGGCTAAAAAGCACATGAAGAAATGCTCAACATCGCTTGCTATCAGGGAAATGCAAATCAAAACTACAATGAGATACCACCTTACACCCATCAGAATGGCAACTATTAAAAAAACAGGAGACACTAAATGTTGGAGAGGATGTGGAGGAATAGGAACCCTCATCCACTGCTGGTGGGACTGTGGTATGGTCCAGCCACTGTGGAGGACAGTTTGGCGGTTCCTCAGAAAACTAACAATAGATCTTCTGTATGATCCAGCAATTCCACTGCTGGGTATATACCCAGAAGAACTGAAAGCAAAGACACAAACAGATATATGCACACCAATGTTCATAGCGGCATTGTTCACCATTGCCAAAAGTTGGATTCAGCCCCGGTGCCCATCAACAGACAAATGGATAAGCAAAATGTGGTACATACATACAATGGAATATTACTCAGCTGTAATAAGGAACAAAGTGCTAACACATGGAATAACATGGATGAATCTTGAAGACCTTATGTTGAGTGAAGCAAGCCAGGCACTGAAGGATGAAAAGAATATGACCTCCCTGATCTGATCTGAGGAAAGTGAGCAATCTTTGAGATCCATTGTCTGAAAGATAGGTTAGCAAGGGAGAGTAAGAGAAGAGTAGGCTTTGAGCCATCACCCGTATGGACATAATCTATGGTAAAGGGATAGAGTGTGGTTGCATGTTGGGGGATGGGGCAGATGGGTGGTGGTGTTCCTGGGTTTGGTGGTGCAGCATTGGCGGGTGGGTGGATTAGGAAAGGCAAGTTCAAATTCTCAGGGCATGTAACTGTGAATCTTGACATACCATGGGACGGGATAGGGTGGTATCATGGGCCCTGGGGGGCTGGGGGGAATGGAACAGTCAAGATCTAACGGGGTGTTTGGTGGTCATGGGGAAGGTTTTTCATTACCTTACAGTAATGGACACAGGACATGGTAAATATCATCAAAATTATTAAACTGTATCATCTAAATTGTAAACTATACGGTAAATCATTGACAATGTTTAGTTGCTATATTTTGCTATCTGTATAACAGTTATAACAATGCTAACATCCAAAAAAAAAAGGGTGGGGGGTTAATATGGGGTGGGGAAGGGGGTGGTGGTTTGGTATCTGGGAGTGTCCGGCACGCCGTGTATGACTTTGCTGTGACCTAAAACTTCTTTGAAAATCAAATGAAAAATTGGGAGACAATGGGGATTGAGAGGGGGAAGGTGTCACGGCACACC
>JAKSZT010032197.1:349179-386229 GCA_026826555.1 Tolypeutes matacus | reverse complement strand
TTCTTTACCTATATTTTCTATTCTAATTTAATTTACAATGTTACTTTTCTAAAAGAGTGAGCAGTGCTGGAGAGAAGTGGGGGTGATTCATAAAGAGGCAAAGAAGAGGAAAAGAAATTAATAACATCAAACAGAAAAGTTAATTCTTTTCTTATGCAAATAAGTAATTGTGGATTCTGGCATGAGACAGATCCTCTTTCAGGTGCAGGCAAGCATGAGGGGGCATATATAATTGAGATGGCTGAGATTGTGGCAGGAAACATTCTGTCTTATAACAGTGGCCTCTGTGTTCAGGTTTAGTTGAAACAGTGCAGACACAATGACATTACATGAAATCCCTGGGAACATAGCCCTTGTTGTCACTAGTAGTCATTGTCCAGGGAAAATTTCAGAGATAATTGGTTCCAGTTGGTAAGGGAAGAGGCCCCAACAAGAAATTATGTATAAAACAACTTATGTATATCAAGAAACATTAAAAATATTAAAATATTTTAACCTGTGAATTTCCTGTGGATTCTTGAGAACAAGGATCAGAGGAGAGGACCAAATTTCCAATCTCTGTCAGATGCATGGATACCATGGTTTCCTTATAAGGAATGAAGCAGTTTTCATTTTCACTAGGATTTTTTTACTGGGCAAAACATCATCTTGTACTTTCTTTGGCTACTCAAGCAAATACCATGCAATGAGTTGACTTGCACAATAGGAATGTATTAACTCAGATTTTAGGCTAAAAGAAAGTTCAAATCAAAGCATCTTCAGGCAATGCTTTATTCCCCAAGATTGGCATTCTGGGCCTGCCTGCCTGACATCCTTGGTCCTTGGCTTTTCTGTCACATGGCAATGAACATAATGGACTCTCCTGGCTTCACCATTTCTCCTGGTTAAATTTCGTTTCTGGCTTCCTGTGGCTTTCTCTGTCTAAAATTCATTCTGCTAATAAAGGATTCCAGTAATAGGATTAAGACACATACTGATTGAGTTGGGTCACGGTTTAACTGAAATAACCTCATGAAAGGTCCTATTTATAGTGGATTCATGTGCACAGAAATGAATTAAGTTTAATGGCATGTTTTCCTGTGGTTTCAACAGCTCCAAACCAGCCTATAACCCTTATCAAATTGTGCAAATGTTTACATCAAGGGATTGAATACCATTAAAAAGCCTAGTACCAAAGACAGCACAGTGATCTCAATGCTGTGGTCACTGCAGTTCATTACTTGTGCCTAAATTCTTCATCAGTTAACAAGTTAGCATCAGTGTCTCCCCTCAGGAGCCTCTTTAGAATGTGGCACATGGGAGGTATGAAAACATTTGGCACATGGTACATATTAGGAAGTGTTAGGATATCAGTTCTTCAGTTTTCACTATAATGGTTTGAGTGGATCAGTCAGATCTTGTCAGGAAAGCAGAAACCTTTAAACATTTCTTAGAAGTACTACTTACATTTCTGTTGTTGATTTTTAGTTTATACCTACTATGCTCAGGCAATACACTCATTATGATATTCAATCTCTGAAATATATTGATTTTAGCCATTATATGATCTCTTTTGACACTTTGTCAAAATGTACTTGAAAATAATGTGCATTATGTACCACGGAAGCATTAATTTATATATGTGCTAATTAGAAAAATTTAGACAATTATTCTGTTCAAATGCTTTGTACTTTTACTGAAATTTATCTCATGCTTTACATACTGACTGAATTGTATTTAAGTCTCTAATTTTGGATAGTTTGGAATTCTCCCTTGTGTTATGTCATCTTATGTAGTATATATATAGATTTTGTGATAGCAGGTGCATACAAGTTTTGAATGATTATATCTTACTATTAAATACACTTTAACAAATTCCTGAACCCACATATTTACCCTATCAATATTTCTCATTTCTTCCTGCTTCTAGTGTGCCCATCTGAGATAAGTCATACAGTCTGAAAAACTTCTGTTAACATTTCTTTTACCATCAGGCTGATAGCATTGAATTTTCTCTTCTTCTTTTGCTGAATGTATCTTTATTTTTCACATTTTTGATACTTTCATAAGTATCCATCATTTTGACTTCTGACATGGAATAATATGACTACTCAAACTTCATATAAATATAGTCTTATATTTTGTGTTCTTTAGTAGTCTATCTTTATTTACTCATCATTAATTCTATAAGGTTGTTTCATGTACTGTATCAGTGGATTTTCTTTTTCATTTCAGGCAATATTCCATTATATGCATAGACCATATTTCATTTATTCATTCACTTAATAAGGCATATTTTTTTACCAGATTTTGGCTATTAGGAAACATAAATTTTCTATACATTTACTTTATATGTTTTGGAAGACACAAACATTCACTTTTTCAGTATGTAGAATTGGAAGTTATAGATCAAAAGTACATGTATGTTTTTACATAGTATATACTGAAAAGTCATTTTCCAAACTGAATATACTCTTTTATACTCCCTCCAGAAATATATGAGAATGCCATTACCTCCAAATCTATGACAAAATATCTATTTACATTTCCTAAACTTTGACAAATTTAGAGGGTGTGTAATTGCATATACAATGGTATTAACTTGCATTTTTCAAGAAAAGTAATCATTTTTAGTATCACTCACATGCCTATTGAGTAAATATATATCTTATTTTTGTGCTATACCTTTTCAATAATTTTATCCATTTTTAAACAGAAATTTTGTAGGAGATTTTAATATGTTGTAAGATATATTATTATGACTTACAATGCATTTTTCTTGCTTATATCTCTCTTAATTATGTCATTTAATCAACAGAAATAATTTTTATTTGGTCCAAATTCAGTTATTTTTGTTTTATGTTCATTGCCTTTCAAATATAATTATGAAATCTTTGCCTATGCCAAATTAGGAAATTACTCTCTTATCTACATTGTCCTGGAAGTTTTGCCTCTGTTTTATTATCTTCTTATTTTAACAACATGGGGTGTTTTTCTCCTTGAATTGGATATACAGCTTTAATTTTATGTTTTTTGTAATTTTTTTCAGCAATATGTTCTTGTTTTCTTGAATAAATATACAATTTTCATCAGATATATTTCTACATGTATGTTAGGATCATTGCTGTTTTCAATAGCTTTTTTTTTCATTTATGAATTTTTTCTTGAGTCATATAAACAAATCTAAGATCAGGGTGTGATGTCTACCAAAGTGTAGAACATGGAGCTTCAAGGGGCCTTTCCTTATACAGAAGCAGTGGGCAAACCAGAAAACATTGTCAAAATCTACGTGCAGTGAAAAATAGTCAAATGTTTACAGCAACAAAGTGAGTGCTGAAACCAGAAAAAGGCAACATAAAAATGATGGTAGACTCAGAAAGCTAAATATGAAATTTCCTTACATGGCAGTTCCACTTATACATGTATTCTAAAATGAATTGAAAGCAGGGACTGAAACAGATATTTGCACACAGATGTTTATAGTATCATTACTCATAATGACTACAAGGTAGAAATAAAGCAAATGCCCATGAACAGATGAATCAATAAAGGAAATGTAGTATATACTACAATGGAGTATTATTTGGTCATAAAAATGAATGAAGTTCTGATTCATGCTACAACATGGATGAACCTTGCAGACAACATGGTGAATGAAATAAGTCAGAGAGAAAATTGCAAATATTTTATGGCCTCAATCATAGGAAATAAGCAGAATCTGAAAATCATTATGACAAAAACTAGAATGCAGTGTACCAGGTGGGAGAGGGTAATGAGAAGTTAATGTGTAATTGATACATGCTTTCTAATTGGAATAATGGAAAAAATTGGCAATATTGGACAGTGATGGAGGAACAGGTTTGTGAATACAATTAACAGCAAGCAATTGGTCAATTGTACATTTGAAAAGGGATGAAAAGGGAAATTTCAATTTTTATATAATTTATCACAGAAAAACACAGAACTGCACAACACAAAGAGTCAATCCTAATGTAAAGATAAACAGTGGGCTAAAGTTAACAGTATAATTATAATAGCATATTTCATCAAGTGTAACAAAATATGACAACAAGACAGGCAAAATTTTTAACAATATGGAAAACTGAATGTGTCAAGGGGGATAAATGGAAATTCCCTACCTTCTGCAAGATTTTTCTATAAACCCATAATTACTATCATAAAGAGCAATTTTAAAACTGCTGGAGGAATTAAATAATTACAATCAGCACACTCATGGAGCCAGAAATTAGAATACAGAATACAAAGGGTTAAGATGAGAGTAGGGAATGGTGAGTTAATGCTTAATTGTTGCAGAATTTCTGTTAGGATTGCTGTAAACATTTTAGTAGTGGAAAGTGGTGGTTATGGCACAACATTGTGACTGTGAACTTAATACCACTGAATTATATATTTATGTGTAGTTAAAAGTGGAAAATTTAGATTTATATTTGCAACTGGAATAAAAAAAATTGGAATAAAGGCATACCAAAGTACAACATAAAGAGTGAACCATAATGCAAACTATGGAATATTGTTAATAGTATAATTATGTTATAATATTGTTTCCTTTATTGTAACATAGTTACCATACTAATTCAAAATGTTAATAATAAGAAAACCTGAGTTTGTGTGGGAAAATGTGGGAATTCTCTACATTTTGCAAGATTTTCCTCTAAAGCTTTAACTCTTCTAATATACATACATAAATGTTTGGAAAGTTTGTGACATGTTAACTTACCTTATTCTATCCCCTTATCATGTATGGTGGCAGTCTTCAAGGTGGTAGCCCAACATCTCCATGTAGATACCTGATTTCAGAGAGAGGTGCATGGAACTTCACACATAGAATTGTGTGTGACTGTTTTGGAATGTCTGGGGGATATCTGAAGAAGTAATGCAATGTACTTGCATTTGTAGCATCTAAGTTGGAACTCTCTCAAGGAGAAAAGCTATGTGGAATGAAATACTCAAAATAATGAAAAGACAAATGAACAATATGCTGATGGCTGGAGAAATAGATTAGAGTTTGGGCAAATTATGATAAGCCTGAATCCTGGAAAAAGAAGTTGGAGAAAGTGTCACAAATATTCCCACATATAACAAGGAACCTAGAAAGACACACACAATCTTAGGGGTGCATGCTGAGAATGACCTGTGAAGAATCTGAACTTTCTCTTCCATTTTTATTTAACCTCAGCACAAACAAAAATTAAGGGCAGGGCAGGGTTTTAGACACCCTGGGTAAGTTTGAAAGAATACAACAACACAGCCAATTTGTAAAGGCCAGCAGAGTTTTTTATTTCTCTTCCTTCCTGATTTTCCCCTTGGCTCTAAGTGTAAAAAGAAATTTCTGTCAAACCACTAGCTGACCACAAGCTAAAATAACAGATTCCAGAGACCATAAACAACAAAAAATATAGTTATTATATAAAATGTAGGGAAGAAAAAATATCATAACAAACCATAACATGCAACCAAGACAAAGTCCAAGGAGGTGGATGCATTTGATTCCAATTATTACCACATTATAATATTCACAACATTCAGTTTTAACAATAGAAAATTATGAAGCATGCAAAGAATGAAGAAATTATGTTCCATCCACAAGAGGTAGATTAATTAAAAGAAAATGTCCCTTAGGAAAAACTTGAACTATACAAAGACTTCAAATTAACTACCTTGCATATTCTCAAAGAAGTATCAAACATGATGGACCATGAACCAAAGGAAGCCTGGAGAACAGCATTTTGTAAATAGAGGTCATAAATAAGGAGAGAGAAATTATAAAATGGAACTAGCAACAAATTCTGAAGCTGAAAAATACAATAGATAAAATGAAAGATTCTCTAAAGTGGTTCAAAAGCATATTTGAGCAGTCTTAAGTATCAGCCAACTGGAATATAATTCATTTAAATTACATGGTCTCATGGACATACAAAAAAAAGGATGAACAAAAGAAGACATCTCAAGAGACTTGTGGAACACCACACACCTACCAACAGACACATACAGGAGCCCCAAAAGGAGAGCATAAAGAGAAAGGGACCAAAGGAGTATTTGAAGAAATAATGTCCAAAATATTACTGTATTTGATGAAATTCATGGTGAAATCAAAGGTGATCTATGAATCCAAAGTAGAATGACCTCAGATTTCAATAAGAAGTCATATTATAATCAAATGATTGAAAGTCAAAATCAAAGAATCTTGATAACAGCAAGAAAACAGTGACTCATCACATGTAATGGATTCATTATATAAATAGCTCATTTCTGTTAGACAAAATGAGCATCAGAAAGCAGATAGATGACATATTTAATGTACTGAAAGAAAAATAAAAGACTCTACTTTAGTAGCAGAACTCTACTTCAAAAAATGAAGGCAATATCAAGACAATCCAAGAAAACAAGAGTTGAGGAATTCTAGCACCAGTAATCCTGTCCCACATGAAAATTTTAAAGGGACTCTGATGGTAAATAAGAGGATATTAGACATTAATTTGAAACCATAAGATGAACCACAGAACATGGAATAGGCAACTACATAGAATAGTTTAATAGCTAGTATTGTTGCATTTGTGGATAAACTGGAATATAGGTCCTCTTATTAAAAATTTACTCTTCTTTTTTCCTATATGATTTACAACACAAGTAAATGAAATGACGATTATAAGTCTTATTAATGGGCACATATTTAAATGTGAAATTGTGACAATCATCCAGAAAATTCCTAAAAATATGTTTGGTAAGGCAATGAAACAAAGTAAAAATTGTCCACGGTGAAAAAAAAATTAAAAACAAGTGTGATTAATGGAGGAAATACAGAAAAAAACATAAATGACACATTGGAAACAAATAGTGAAAGACCAAAAAGGCAATGAACTAGTGGAAAATATGCAAAAACAACTAAACAACAAATAAAGAAAGTGCACTAGCACTTTATATCCAATTGTATACTGGTGGGAGTCCAGAAACAGTTGTTTCCAGATGGCAGAAAATGAGGCCAACTCCAGTAACCAAAAGAGAGCTGGAGTAGCTCTACATAAATAACATAAAAGAGATGTATAGTTAAAAAAAAAAAAAAAAAAAAAAAAAAAAAAAAAAAAACTCTTACAACACACAAAGGAGAACACTATATCATGAAAAAGTGGTCAATTCATCAAGATGATGTAAAATCTACAGATATGAATGCAGTGATAAACCACTCTACATTAATAGTATCAGACTTCACCATATTCAATAATGGATAGAATATTTAAACACAACATCTGTAATGAAACAGACTTCAATTATACTATAAATCAACTAGATCTAACAATATTTATTAAAACAATTCATCCAACAATAGCAAAAAACTGTTGGAATGAAATGAGTTAATGCTTCATTGGTACAGTTTCTGTTTGGGGAGATGAAAAGGTTTTGGCTATGGATGGTGGTGATGGTAGCACAACATTGTGAATGTATGGCCACAACTGTATTCTATCTTTGAATACAGTAATATATCTTTAGTAATTAAGACAACATGGTATTTGTATAAGGATAAACAAATATACAGAAATAATGGAACCCATATTTTAGAAACAGATTTACACTTGATACTGTCAAATGTTGGTACTGAAGAGTGGAGAAAGGATCACTTTTCAATAAAGATAGTGGATATTTATTGATGGATAGATACAGGCAGTATATATTTTGTCATTACCTAGAAAATTGTGGAGGACAGTATGTAAACTGTAATGTAAACTATAGTTCATAGTTAGTGGCAATGTTTCAATATGTGTTCACCAATTGTAACAAATGTACCACACTGATAAGGGATGTTGTTAATGTGGGGAAGTCTTGGAGAGGGACGTGGTGGGGCATATGGGAATATCCTATATTTTTATTTCTTTTTGTTTTCCCTATATTCTCAATGTAACATTTATGTAATCTAAAGCTTCTTTAAAAATAAAAAAGGAAAATTTTCCCTTACTTCACACAATGCAAGTATAATAATAATATTTCAGCTAGATTCACAGCAGTGTTATGAAACCTTCAAAAAAACTTGTAGAAGACAATGATAAATATTTTATTGATTTCTCATGAAAGCAAAAGTTTCATAAATAGGAAACAAATCACTAACCATAAAAATAACATGTTCATAATTTGGTTATAAAAATAAGATACTTTATCCAGCAAAAGACACCATAAATTAAAGGAAATGGTGAGCCACATAGTAAGATGATATATTTGCAAAAAATATAAGAAACAAAGGGCTACTTTCCAGAATATATAATCAACTTCTGTGAATAATTAAAAAAAGATAAACAGCCTAGTAGATAATATGGGCAAGAAATTTGTAAAGGCAATTCAAATAAAAGAACAGAATCATGGTCATTCCACACATGTAAAGGTATTATCCCTCTTTGGAAATCAAGAAATGCAAATTAAATCCCAATGAAATATCCCTACACACAAACACATACATTAACACATGTACTCATATATTTTTCCCATAATAGAGTACCTCAGGTGATTGATAATGTGAAGCATTGATGAGAATGAATTATGAGGGACATTATTGTTAGGGTTAAGTTGATGCCACATTTGGAGAATAATTTGCATTGTCTACTTATGTTGTATATATTCATTATGTCCCACAAACTAAAGAAACAAGTTATTTGGAACTCCCTACTCCCTCAACTCCCCCAAAATATACAAAAGTAATGCAAGAAGAATTTCACAATGGTAAAAATTGAATTGGGAGAAAGAAAGAATGAAAGACATACAGTACTCCCTGTCCACAGCAGGTATGGAATATCACTAGGTCCATAGAATGGAGAACTCCTAGACTGGCTGATGTCAGACCTTCTTTGATTGGACCCAACTTTTCCTTTTTCAGAACTCTGCTATTCATCAGTCATCTTAGCCACAACTGTAGTGGGTATTAGGATGCATGCTTTCCTTATAGAATGAATTGTATTCCATAATTACACCTGCTTGTGGAAGTTTAAAGACCCAAGAGTTATTTCACAATTCAAGCAATCAATGTTTCTTTACACTTGAACTTTTGAAGTCTCTGTCAATAACTGTTTGGCTACATACATGCTGATATATTTGATTTCAGTGTGTTATGTATACTAGCTGTACCCTTGACATAAATCTCGAAACAGCCTTTATTTATTCTTCACTTAAACATGGTGCCCCTGACCTTAATGTGAGATTCCCCAAGGTAAATAGAATTTAAAGGTAAGTCTACATATTTTATCAGAATTTCTTTCTGAGTCAATTTATTAAAATTATAAATGTAACTGGTTTCAAAAAATCTAAAAAGTAATTCTACACTTAGACTCTAAGTTTTTAAATGTTTTCTAAAGAAGCTTTAGATTACATAAGTGTTACATAAAAATGATAGGTGATAGGAGGCAAGATGCTATCAGTTTAAGTGGGTGCTCACCATCTCTCTCACAAAAGTCCGCTTACTGGGGACAAGACCCTGCCAGAGTAAGCTGTTCTGGGATCCCATGGAGTAGGTGACTCAGGGGCATCAATCTGGAGGGAGCTGGGTAGGGAGATATATTGCTTAAGATAAAACTGTGAGTTTTTAGGCCCGTGGCTGGAAATCATGGCCAACTAAGCCCCAACCTCAGAGCAAAGGGCCAGGGTGAGCCCAGAATTACAGCTGGCCAACCAGTGAGAAGGAGCATTCCTTGAGAGTGGGAGGGTTCTGGAAAAGGTGAAGAGGGGTTTCCTTTCTGTGGGTTTGGTTGCCTGGATCCTCTATGGGGTTTGGGGAGCATACCAGCCAGTTCAAGGTGGCATCAGGAAGAGGGAAGAGGTGAATCTGCTGAGAAAGACTGATTTACCTAACCATGCTGGGATAGAGAAACTTGGCCTGTGAGAAGGTGGAGTCAGGCAATTGACTGATTCTGTACTGAAAACTATCAAAATTTCAACTCCCCTAAGGGAACCAGGCAGTAGGAAGCACTTAACAAGTTTCCAAGAGCCTACTTAGGGTCCCTTGGGAGGAGGGGGTGGTCTAGAAGAGGGTTGAGAACCGTTTCCAAGCAGTGAATTCAGTCACCAGTGTCCCATTTAAATTTCAAAAGTGAATCCAACTTGACCAGGAGAGGGGAGAGGGGATCTGCTCACACAGCCTGTTGAATCTTACTGCCCTAGAGGAATAAAACCTGTCTGAGGGAAAGTGACTGGATTGCTTTCTGAAGAGCTAACTAACCCAATGAGAAAGTTGAGCTCAGTGGAGGAGTTTCTGCCTTGAATATACGACATCCCTAGTTCAATTTCCAGCTCCTCTTAGAGTAGTGATCCACTGGGTTATCAAACATCCAGTTGATACTTTAGGACAGGGAAAACATAGGAATTACTTTTCTATTAGCTTATCTTGGTTCCCTTATTTTTCCTTAAAAAAGTTACTTTAAAAATATACTTAGTTTACTCACTAAAACCCGCTTCAAACCTGCAGAGAGAAGGCTGGAGGGTATTTGAATGATGAACACCAGTAGCCTGAGATGCTCCACAGGGGCCTAAGAAGGAACGCTGTTCTTCTTAGTTTTTGTTTGACTGCTTGTTTGCATATTTTTTTGTTTGTTTGTTGTTTGTTTCTTGTTCTTCTTTCTTCTTTCCATCCCTCCCCCTTTTTAAAAAAATTAAGTGCTGCTGGCTTGTTTCTGCTTTGCTGTGCTTCTTCTCCCTTGATTTTCCAATTTCTGTGTATACTGATTTTGTCTACCAACACTATCTCTTTTCCTTCCTTCTTTTTTCTATCTTCTGCTTTCTGTTGCGGTTCTTACAGTCCACCTTTCTTTCTTTATTCCTCAATTTTTCTGGTTGCTATTTCTATCTTGTTTATTCTGTTTTCTTCTTTTATTAACTTTTTTTCTTTTTTGCTTATTTTTCTCTTTCTCTCTCTCCTCATCATCCTAGCATTTTAAATCATTCTGTATGCTTTTCTCTATTTGGTATCCCATTTCATTGTAGGTACTCCACTTTTTCATTCCTATTACTCTACACTGCATACATGAGTTCAATATTCATTTTTAAATGTCTTATACAGAACATCGTCTAACTTTTATTATTATTACTATTATCCTCTTTCTTTTCTTATCACTTCCACTTTCTCTGGCTCTAAGTTTTTTCCTTCAAGGGAACACAGAAAACAGTAAGGAAATAGAACAAGAAGAAGAAAGGGTCAAAGAGAAAACTTAGCACATACACAAAACCAGCAGCTAAATAAAACTCTAGAGTAAAGAGAAGCTAATCAAAGGAATAAATCCATCAAGATAAAAGGATGACCAGACACAAACAAAAAATTACAAACAAGAAGATATGGACCAGTCCAATGAACAACCTAAAAACCAGGAAGAGATGCAGAACATTGAATAACAAATCAAAGCTTTCCATACAAATATCATGGACCAACTTAATGAAGTGAACGAAGAGATTTAGGAATTAAGAAGACACTGGGAGAAACATACAGAAGAAATTGGAAACATACTTAAAAAGATAAAAAGAAGACACTGTAAGCCCATAACAGCAGATTTGAACAGGTAGAAGAAAGAATTAGTGATGTGGAAGACAATACATCCAAAATCAAACAGAAAGTAGAACTGATAGATAAAAAGATTGAGAAATCCAGCAGGGACATAGGGATTTGAAAGACAACACAACCCATCCAAACATATGCATTTTAGGCATCCCAGAGGGATAAGAGAAGGGAAAGTGGACAGAAGGAGAGTTGGAGAAAATAATGGCTGAAAATTTCCCAACCATATTGAAGGAGATGGACATACATGTCTAGGAAGCACAGCACACCCTAAACAGTATAAATCCCAACAGGCTTACTCCAAGACATATACTTGTCAAAATTTCCAAAGCTCAAGACAAAGTGCAAATACTCAAGGCAGCTAGAGGAAAGATAACCATCACATACAAGGGAAGTTCAATAAAATTAAGTGCTGAATTCTCTTCTGAAACCATGAAGACAAGAAGGCAGTGGTATGACATAGTCAAGGTACTAAAAGAAAAAAATTCCAGCCAAGAATTCTCTATCCAGCAAAGCTGGCATTCAAAAATTATGGAGAGTTCAAAATATTCACAGATAAACAGAAATTAAGAGAGTATGCCAATAAGAAACATGCCCTTCAAGAAATACTAAAAGGATTTCTGCAGGTTGCAAGGAAAAAAACAGGAGAGAGTTAGAGGAGAGTGTAAGTACAACTAAAAGACAAAAAGAAAAATAAAAAAAACACATGACATATATAAACCCAAAGAAAATATGGCTACAGTAAGTAATTCTAGAATGTTAAAGGATTAAACTCACCAATCAGGAGACACAGATTGGCAGAATGAATAAGGAAATATGACCCATCTATATGCTGTCTAAAAGAAGGCACACTTAGACCCTAGGATTTAAGGAGGCTGAAAACAAAGGGCTGGAAAACAATTTTCAAGCAAACAATAACCAAAAACTGGTGGGAGTAGCTACACTAATATTGGACAAAATAGACTTTAAATGCAAAAATATTGTAAAAGACAAAGACAGACATTATATGTTAGTAAAAGGGCTAGTCTTTCAAGAAGAATGAACAATTATAAACATTTATGCAACTAACCTGGGTGCCTCAAAATACATGAGGCAAACACGAGAGAAACTAAGTGGAGAGATATATTCCTGTACAATTATAGTAGGGGACTTTAATACACCATTATCACCATTAGACAGAACATCTGGACTTGAGAATGAACAAAGAAACAAAGATTCTGAATAACACATTGGAGTATCTGGACCTAATAGACATAAACAGAACAGTAACCCCAAATAGAGTGGAGTATACATTCTTCTTGAATGTGCATGGATCATTCTTCAGGATAGACCACATGATAGGACACAGAAGATTCTCAATGAACTCAGAAAGATTTAAATTATACAGTGTAATTTACCTGAACACAATGGAATGAAGGTGGAAATCATTAAGGACAGAGAAACAGATTAGGCAAAAAGATATGGAAGATAAACAACACACTCTTAGACAAACTTTGGGTCAAGGAGGAAATCTCAAAAGAAATCAGGAACTACCTTGAAAGAAATGAAAATGATAACACAATGTATCAAAAGGTATGGGATGCAGCAATAGCTGTACTGAAAGGAAAATTCATAGCCATAAATGCATATATCAAAAATGAAGAAAGAGATAAAATGAAAGAATTAACTGTACTCCTGGAGGAATTAGAAAAAGAACAACACACCAACCTGAAAAGAAGTAGAAAGAAGGAAATAAGAAAGATTAGAGCAGAACTAAATAAAATAAAATATAAGAAAGCACTAGAAAAAATAAAGAAAACTAAAAGCTGGTTCTTTGAGAAAATCAATAAAATTGCCA
This sequence comes from Tolypeutes matacus, assembly GCA_026826555.1. Lineage (NCBI taxonomy): Eukaryota > Metazoa > Chordata > Mammalia > Cingulata > Chlamyphoridae > Tolypeutes > Tolypeutes matacus. The sequence continues at coordinate 372,874 of JAKSZT010032197.1, read as the reverse complement.
AACCCTTAGCTAGACTCACAAAGAGAAAAAGAGAGAAGAAGCAAATACATAAATTAAGACATGAGGAAGGGGATATCACCACCAACCTCACAGAGATAAAGAGTATCATAAGAGAATACTTTGAAAAATGTTATGCCAAATAGAAAGATAATTTAGAGGAAATGGACAAATTCCTAGAAACACACAAGCAGCCTACATTGACCAAAGGAAAAATTGATGAACTCAACAGACAATGACCAGATGACTTCACAGATGATTTTACCAAACATTCCGGAAAGAACTACCACCAACCCTGCTTAATCTCTTCCAAAAAAAGGAAGTAGAAGGAACAATGAATGTCTAACTCTTCTACGATGCTAACATTACTCTAATAACAAAGCCAAACAGAGACGCCACAAGAAAGGAATATTACAGACCAAATTCTCTGATGAATCTATATGCTAAAATCCTCAACAAAATACTTGCTAACTGTATTCAACAAAACATTACATAAATTATACACTATAACCAAGTGTGTTTCATCCCAGATATGCAAGGATGGTTCACCATGAGAAAATCAATCAATGTAATACACCACATAAACAGATAGAAAGAGAAAATTCACATGATCTTCTCTATAGATGCAGAAGAAGCATTCGACAAAATACAGCACCCTTTCTTCATAAAAACACTCTAAAAGATAGGAATAGAAGGAAACTATCTGAACATGATAAAGGGCATCTATGAAAATCCCACAGCTAACATCATATACAATGGTGAAATCCTAAAAGCTTTTCCTCTGATATTGGGAATAAGACAAAGATGCCCACTATCACCACTCCTATTTAGCGTTGTCCTAGAAGTATTTGCTTGAGCAATGAGGCAAGAAAACGATATAAAAGACATCCAAATTGGAAAGGAAGAAGTAAAAATTTCACTAAATGCAGACCACATGATCCTATACATAGAAAGTCTTGAGAAATCTACAGTAAAGCTTCTAAAGCTTATAAATGAGTTCAGTGAAGTCGCATGCTATAAGATCAATGCTCAAAAATTAGTAGCATCTCTGTACACCAATAAGGAGCAATTCGAGGAGGAAATCAAGAAAAAAATACCATTTACAATAGGAACTAAAAAAATCAAATAACTAGGAATATACTCAACAAAAGGTGTAAAAGACTTATACACAGAAAACTACACAGCACTTTAAGGAAATCAAAGAAGATTTAAATACATGGAAGAATATTCCCTGCTCATGGATAGAAAGACCAAACATCATTTAGATGTCTATCCTACCCAAAATAATAAACAGATTTAACGCAATCCCAATAAAAATCAACACAGCATTTTTTACTGAATTGGAAAAGCTAACTAAGAAATTTATTTGGAAGGGAAAGAGGCCCAGACTAGTAAAAGACAAACTGAATAAGAATGTTGATCAGAGAAATCACACTACCTGACTCTAAAGCATATTGCAAAAGTCAAAGCTGCATGGTATTGGCACAAGAACAGACATACTGACCAATGGAACTGAATTGAGAGCTCAGATGTAGATCCTTGCATATATTGTTACCTGATATTTGACAAGACCACGAACCCCATTTAACTGAGAGAGAATGGCTTCTTCAACAAATGGTCCTTGGAGAACTGGATATCCATATCCGAAAGAATGAGAGAGGAACACCATCTCACACCTTATACAAAAATTGACTCAAGATGAATCAAAGATCTAAATATAAGAGCCAAGTCCTAAAGACCTTGGAAGATAATATAGGGAAGCATCTACAGGACTTTGTAATAGGAAATGGCTTCACGAACCTCACACCCAAAGCATAAGCAGTGAAAGAAAAAAATAGATAAATGGAACCTCCTCAAAATTAAAACTTTTTGCACCTTAAAGGTGTTTGTCAAGAAAGTGAAAAGACAGCCTGCCCAATGGGAGAAAATATTTGGTAACCATATGTATTAGTCAGCCAAAGCAGTGCTGATGCAAAATACCAGAAATCTGTTGGTCTTTTATAAAGGGTATTTATTTGGCATAGAAGTCCACAGTTACCAGGCCATAAAGACTAAGTAACTTCCCTCACCAAAGTCCATTGCCATGAGTTTGGGCAAGAGGGCTGCCAATATCTTCCAAGAGTTCATGCTTCTTGGGTTCCTCTCTTCCTGCGGCTACATTACACTTTGGGCTCAGCTCCTCTGTTTCCTCCAGAAGGTGAGCTGATATAAATTAAACAAATTGAGCTGAGTCAGAGAGATAGAGTCTGGAAGATAGGTTTACAGGAAATAAGAAGGGAGAAGAAGGTTGTGAGCCCATGCCCATATGGGCGAAATCTATAAGTTGGAAGTGAGTAGTTGTGCAGTGAAAAGATATGATGGGGGTATAGGGATACTATTGGGTTGGATGGTGCAAGATTGACAGGGGTAGGGTGGGGAGTATGGGTTGGATGGTGTAAGGAATGGGGAGGAGTGTTGGGGGAGGGAATAGGTGAACACTGAGGATAGGTGTGTACGTGGGTGAAAGTACAATGTTGAGAAAACCCTATTGGCAATATGAAAAGGAAGCATTCCTGGTTTAGGGTGTTGAATGGGGGGTGTCATTTGGGGCAGGGCACACCTAGTACAGTCTTCTAGAGAATGTGTAAGTGATCATTTTGTTATAGAGAGCTGTATCAGTGGGGGAGGCCCACATAATGAGTGGGAATGTGTTGGACCCCCATGCTGGGGGGGTCTGATTTATTCTCAAACAGAGGGGGTCATGTCTCTAGAGAGCATGGGCAGTTCCTAATTGGGGAGGACAGACTAATGTGTCCAGCCCTTAGTGTTGTTGCAAGTATCTAAGAATGTTGTCCTTCAAGGAGTGAAGCCTATTGGTCTCTGTGGGCCCCAAGGGGAGGGGAAGGGAAGAATAGAAAAGATTGGAGAGGGGGCATTTGGGGCAATGGAAATGTTCTGCATTATCATGCAATGATGGATACAGGCCACGTTAAATCTCATTAAAAAATTATAAAAGTGTATGGTCTAAAATGTAAACCATAATGTAAACTATGGACCATGGTTGGTAGCTATGTTTCAATATTTATACATCAGTTGTAATAAAATTACCATCCACATGTAAAAAGATTATTAACAGGGAAGGGGAAAAGGGGAATGATGTTGGGTATATGGGAGTCCCATATATTCTGTATGTAGCCTTACTGTGACTTAAAACTTCTTTGAAGACAATATAAAAAAAAAAATTAAGAAACTCTGGAAGAAATGGAAGAAAATGCCACTGTACATACAGAACAAGTGATTTTACAGTGATGAAAAGAAAAACATCAAAAAATAATTAATTTTTTTAAATGTTTTTCATTTTTTTAATACCCCAATATTTTTTTACTTTATTACACTTTTAGTTTGTCTAAATTATTATGTATTTTATTTTTTATGTTTAAACCTATCATTGTTATTTCATTTTACTATTAATTGAATTTGGCAGTATTTTTGGCTTCATTTTTGAAGAGGTTGTGAATCACAGAAGGGTTACAACTATGGCAGGGAAGTTTCAATGGGGTGGGGTGTCAGTGATGGGGCATACATGGGAGGAAGTTCACCTGGTCTTACACATAAGGTATATAAATATGTTCAAATGTTCATGGAGCATTGTCACAGTGGGTGGAGATTCACACAACTGAAATATTATTGAATTCCCATTCTGGGGAGTTCTGCCACATTCTCTAAAGGAACAGCAACAATCCGCCAAGGGTAGGGGCAATGACTAGTGATGAAGGATGGTCCAATGATGGGCCCTTGATGTTGATGACTGCTTGCGAGCCTTTTGCTCTTGAATTTGTGACTTAGCCTAGTGTTGGATAGTGCCTAAGAGTGGCCTCCTGAGAGTCTACTTGTTGCTCAAATGTGGTCTCTCTCTAAGCCAAACTCAGCATATAAATGCATTACCTTCCTTTCAGCATGGGACATGATACCTGGAGTTGAGCCTCCCTGACACTGAGGTATTAATACCAAACACCAGCTGGTGATACCACTGGAAAAAGACCTTGAATAAAACGGGGGAAAGGTAAAGTCAAATTAGCATTTATGGCTTAGAGGCTTCAAAGTTCATTGGGAATTCAATAGGGAGGTAACACTTATGCATGTCTCAGCAGGATTTCATAGACAGCCAAGGTAGATATTACCCCAGATAGAGGGGATCCTGAGGGCTCAGGAGACACCAAGGCCCCAAGGTCATGGTAGATAACTCCAGAGTTTGGTGCCTTGCCAGTGGCCCTACTTTGGAGTTTGTGCTCCCGAGTGTAACAGAACTGGACTCAGATGTGAATTCTCTACACGTGCCTCTTCTGTCCCTTTTATTTGAACCTATAGTTGATGCTGGAGTTGATAGGTATTCATGCAAGAGACTTTAATCTCTGAGATATCCATGTGCCCCTGGGCCCTGAAATTCAACAGAGTTGCAATACCTACTCTCCAGTTCATTTGACTCGCTCAGGACAACAAGGAGATAATGATGGATAATGACTGTCCCAAGGAACTGAGAGAGCCAACAACTGCAAGCAAGAGAGTCCTATCCATCTGCTCCATGGAATCAAAGCTTCCTCTCAATTAGAGGTGGAGTGGGCAACACCATCCAGAATCCTCAGGATTGGGAAAAGAACTGTGGACTAATGTAGATTTACTGGTATTTGACAACAGACTTATTGTGGTTTCAGCAATGGAAGAAACTATATCATTCATGTAGTGGCAGTGGCCACTAGAGGTTCTGAGGGCAAGGAGAGGGAAATACAGGTGAAATATGAGGGCAATTTAGGGACTGGAGAATTTTCCTGAATGACATTACAATGACAAATATGGGTCATTACATACCTTGCCATAACCTACAAAATTGTGTGGAAGAGAGTATAAACTACAATGTAAAGTATAATCCATGCTTAGTGGCAATGCTCTAAAATGTTCTCATCAATTGTAACAAATGTACCACACTACTGAAAGATGTTACTGTGGGAAAATGTGAGAGGTGTAGGATGCACGGCAAATGGAAATCCTCTATATTTTTATGTAACATTTATGTAATCTAAATACATTTTTAAAAAATAAAAAATATATATTAAAAAAATGATAAAGAATTCCCATAGCTGCCACCCCCCACACCCTCCCACCACATTTTCTCATATTAGCATCTTCATTAGTGTGGTACATTTGTTACAATTGATGAGCACATATATTGAAGCATTGTTACTAGCCATGGTTTGTAGTTTATGTTATAGTTTACACTCTGCCCCACACAATTTTATAAGTTATAACAAAATGTATAATGGCCTGTAACCATCATTGCAATGTCATGCAGGAAAATTCCAATGTCCTGAAAATGACCTCATATTATACTTATTCTTCCTTTTCCCTCCCCTTAGAACCTCTGTTGGACACTGCCTTTTTTATCAATGACAAAAGTTCTCCCAGTGCTAGAATAATAATGTCTATAATTGACTAATAATGTCTATTTTAGTCCATTGTTCCTTCCCCAATCTTGACGATTTTGGGATGGTGATGCCTACTCTGTTTCTAATTGTGAGGTGGTTTAGATCCCATGGGACAGATAGATGGAAATATCTTGCCTGCAGTTGCAGACAATCTCTTTTCCTTGGGATGGTCATTGATCATCATCATCTCCTTGTTAGTTGTCCTGGGTGAGTCCAACAAACTAGGGAGGAGGTTTTGTGTCTCTGTTGATATTCAGGGATCACTGGCACAGGAATAGATCAAAGATTTAACTCTATGGGACATATACTTAACAAGCATACTGCTTATTATAAGTTCATGTGAAAGGGGCAGTAGAGTCATTTGTAAGAAAACTATTAATGAGTTTAACTCTGTTACCCTGGGGAGCACAAATTCCAAAGTAAGGCCCACTTACAGGGTGCCAAATTCCTTAGCTTGTCTGCAGTGCTTATATTATCTAGATGTCTCTAGGGCCCTCATGAGCCCTACTGTTTGAAGCACTGTTTACTGTGACAGTCAATGAGATCCTACTGAGGCATGAATAAGCATAACCTCTGGAATGTCCTCCTGGCTTACTTTGAAATCTCTAATCCATAAAAACTCATTTGTATTTAATATTTCCCCTTTTGGTCAAGGTCTTTTTAAAGATGAATTGCTAATTGGTGCTTGATAATTATCCCTTGGTGCCAGGGAGGCTCATCCCTGGGAGTCATATCCCATGCTGGGGGGGAAGGGCAGGTGTTTATGTGCTGAGTTTGGCTGAGAGAGAGCCCACATTTGATCAACAAGGAGGCTTTCAAGAGACAACTCTTAGACAATATATAATATTAGGCTAAGTTTCAAGTCAACAAGTAAACGTTAATAAGTACAACCATCAATTTCAAGGGCCTGCAATAATGGTCTGTCTTCCTTCATGAGGCATTGCCTATGTACTTGGGGGATTCTTGCTGTTCTATTAGAGAATGTGGAGGACTCCTATGATTGGAATTCAATAATCTTTTGGTTGTTATGTGGGTCTCCACCCACCAAGACAATGCCCCATGCTCCCTTGAATATATTCATAAGCCTTAGAGGCTTGCTCTAGGCTCACCCCTCCCCACACATCCTTCCATCATTGACACCCCACACTAGTGGTACTGCCACAGTTGTGACCCTTTTGATTTCCAAAACCTCTCCACAAGCAAATAAAAAATTAACTGAATAAAATTAATAAGAAAATAAAACAATAATTAAACAAATAATAAATAAAAGACAAAAATAAAAAATATTTGAAATAAAGTAAAAAAAATATTTACATTGTTTGGACTTTGGATGTTAAGCCCAACTGGATTTCAAAGATAAATGAGAACACTTCTCAACTTTATATTCTGCTTGCAAAAGAGCCTATTATTTTCTGTAACATTTTGTTTTGCATTCTCTTTCTTTATAGATTCAAGTTCAGGAAGCACACAGACCATTTCTAGGTTATCACATTCACAGAATTTACCAAATGTTTCATTATGCAGACATCTGAATTGCTATGCATGTTACTGTACTGACTACCACCTGGTCACTAAATCAATGCAATCTACATTTTTCATTATGATAAGACCACTTTGCATATTCATCAGTGCAATTAATGCTAGCTGCTGTAAAAATGCTTACCATGAAAACATTTACTTACCTCACCATGCTGATTGTAAGGAAATGTCATCCAAAAAAATGGTGTGGGAAATACAGAGGCTGTATTGATTTACAGAGACCCTGTTTGAGTTTTCATCGATGTCAAAACTTCAGTTTTACTTTCATAATTCCCCAAGTATGTTAATAGCCTAAGCATATTTTATGTCATTTACCACCACTATATAATTTTCTTGTTTTACATACCAAAAACCAGTTTTATTGTCATCATCATCTTTGACAATATAATTTTTATAGTCAAATGTTTATTTAATTTACCAAGATTTATGACCAAACTTCCTGCCACTTAGAGAGGATTCTGTTATGGTAAATTTACTTCCTATGTCAGAATATGTGTGTGCTTGTCTTCCCTCTTGGAAGTTTGACAATAAAATTGAACTTTAGACCACCCACTCATACTTGCCTGAGCATGACCTTAATCTACCAGTACAATAGTGTCTTTTCTTTACCTATTTCCTCTGTGACTCCATTCTGATAGGAAGTCTTCTCATTCTATTTTTAATAGCTAAAGGGCATTTTAGTAATAGAGTTTGTGTGTCATTTAACTCTGATGTTTTCTATATATATAATGATATAACTATAAAGATATGGATTATATAAGTTCAATTCTTGAAAATTCTCACCATAACTTTAAGCATACTTCTCTGACAGCCTTTTGACTTTTTACATATGACTAAAATGCTTTCTGTGCACACATGTGTATGTAAATGTACATATGCATGTAAAATGAACATATATTTCAGAAATCTTTTACTGTTAAACATAATTATAGTGATGTGCTCATAAGTTTTAGAAAACAGTATTTCATGTCTGCCTAACTTTTCACAAAATGTCAGGAATTTTATGGAATTTGTTAAATAAAGCTTCAGTAACTGCTCTTATAGGTATTTCTGCTTTTGGGGACACATACTTATATAATTTCTTTAAGAAAACGAGGAAGAATATAAAGTAAATTTACACATTCTAGTCAAAAAACATTGACAAAAGTTGAAAAAGGGTAACCTAAAGAAAGTAGGAAGTCTCTGGGAAATATATTTGATGAGTATAGTGGTAATTATAGTTTCACACAAGAGGGGCATAACAGCCATGTGTAGAGAAATTCTAAATGAGCCCGGCTTTGTTACATTGGGGAGCATATATTTCAAGGTAAGGCCCACTGACAGGGTGCCAAATCCTTGAGATTGTCTACCCTGCCTATAATGTCTAGATGTCTCCAGAGCCATCAGGAGTTCTCTGATTGAGGCACTGTTTACTGTGACAGTCAATGAGATGCAGAGATGCAAGAAGGGCAAATTCTTCAAGATGAACATGGGAGTGTGAAGTTACAGGCTAAAAGCTCTGATCATAATAAGGAGGATAGCCACAATCAGGGCACACATGTAAATGAATGAAAAGAACCCTGAATGCATACTGTATATATTTTGCTTAATAGAAAATCACACGAGAATATATTCAGTCACAACAGTTTTATTTGTCATTACTGCAATCAAAACCTGTAAATAATAAATCAATACAAAAGAGAGGAATACATTGTCAACAAGTTTTTCATTATAAAACGTATAACCTGTGACTGTATATGGTAATCAAATACTTGATTGGCCAAAGTATTTTGTCAATCTAGATCCTCTTCAGTGTATCAATAATTTCCTGGTTAATTTAGTTTTTCTGAAGCAATGTAGATTCATTTTGCTCAAGTCTGTCATTGTAATATTATACAACTAATTGTGAGAAAGATACAGAATGAATGAGAAGCTCACACTAACCTTAGTATAACTCCATAAAAATTCCAAAATGACTTGCCAGCAACAACTAACAACTCCTAATTTGGGCCCTAGCTTTGGTGAACCTATATCTGCTCCTATGCCTAATACAATATCAGTAACTACAAAGCTTCCAAGAATTTGAGATGTAAATAGTTCTGAAAAAATGACAACTGTTTATTATTGACTTTCATAATCTACCCTATAAAACCTTTAGCCTACTTGCTCTCTGAAAAATATTCAGTTTAGAGCTGTTCTCATATTTCAAAATTTTAAGGGATTTAGTTAAAGACTGGTTTTGTCTTCTCGTTCACAAATAATTTATCATATATCCTCTTATACCTGTAGTACCATAAGACACATACCTTAGCTGCTGTAGCTATCAAATACCCTACAATACCTGAAGTGAGATTGGTGGTCTCAGAAACACCAAATTATATACTTTTCTTCATTCCCCCCTTGTGATTTCCCCTATATTTAAATTAAATAATTGTTTTCCATGCAAGCACTTTTATTTCATTCTTCCTATTCACAACTTTAACTATCACAAAGTTATTATCTAGAATGTTAAATATTATCTGCTGCACATATGAAGTATGTTGACTATCACACTACCGATTCTCCCTACTGTGATTCCTTTTCCCTCTCATAAGATTAATTAAAATTATGTAGCAGGAGAGAAGGAATGAAACAGAGTTAGAGCTAAGTTCAGATAGTCTCATTGTGATGAAATATTACAGTTGGCAATTGATTTTGCAATGGCAGAGTGATGTCTTCAACTTGTACTGATTTTATGCTTTAACCTTCATGTAAATATAATAAATATTTAAGATTGTACCTTGCCATTTGTCTTACCAATGCTCTCCCCTTTAACTCATTCTTTTAAAGAGTATGTTCCTTCTATTTCCACGGTGTTGGATAGTAGAAATATCACTTAGTAAATGTTGGTCATTTGATTTGTGACAGAAGCAATGTTAAATAATTTCAGTTAATTAGAGGAAAAATACACATATCTTATGAGAGAAAAGGGTTAGTGTATCTTCTAATCAAATACAGAAGCATTATTTTAATAATTTAAAATGATAATGATAAATTTTGCTTTTATATATGTTATTCTTCCTGTTAAAAAATATAGTGAATTCTTCATCATAAAGAAATTACTCAGTCCCTAAGTACTTGAATAAAAAGAAATATCCATGGATTAGGTAGATATATTTCTAGCTTAGCCATAATTACTCATTTCACTTAGTGTGAGGAAAATAAAATAGATAGGAAATTATACCTTAGTACAGGATTTTTTATTCTGTTTGAGATAGTTGCCTGCCAATAATATTTTAGGGATGAAAATTATAAGATCATTAAAAAACACATTAGCATTATTTAAATTTTTCTTCCTTCATTACTTATTATTTACTTTTTCCTAATCATTGTGATTTCTTTTAACATTGAATACACTTTCAGCTTTTTGAGCTAAATGGCTAAATGCAACACCCTATACTTATTATACATATTTCTGAACCAGAGGTTATAAGTAAGGCAAGAATATTAAAAATCATAATTTTTTGTGAAGTACCTAAAATTGATGAAAAGAGATATATAATATGTTCTCTCATTGAATTTCATCCCAAGGAAAAGCTTTTACATTAAGAATTTTAATCTTAATAAATACTATTTCATTGAGTAATCAGAACACCAGAAGATAATATAATAGGATATAATATGAAAAATTTATATTTTGGTATTTTCATTATTTGTTAAATAATGATTTTTTTCTTTAATATAATGTTGTGCATTTACAAAACAGTCATGCATAAAATTCAGAATTATCATATGCTACCCTATTATTACCACTTTACATTGTTGTGGAACATTTGTTACAATATTTTTGTTACAATTGATTATAACATAGTTTTATAATTATACTATTAAATCTAGTACATCGTTTAAATTAGGGTTTAGTGTTGTACAATTCTATGGATTTTTAAAAATGTATTAAAAAACAAATATATGACCTAAATTTCCCCCTTTTAACCACATTTAAATATATAAATCAGTCCTGTTAATTACATCCTTTCTTTAAGTCTGAAGAACTCCTTCTATCATTGTTTTTAGGATAAGTCTAGTGGAGATAAACCCCCTCAACATTTGCTTATCTTAGAATGTTTTAATTTCTCCCTCATTTTTTATATAAAATCTCACCAGATTGAAATTTCTTGGTTGGCAACTGCTTTATTTTTATTAAACTTATTTTTATTGAAGTTTATCACTCATACATGAACATCCATAAACAATAAGTATATAGTTTTAGTTGTCAACTTACAAAACAAGCACGCATATCATCCCACAGGGCTCCCACACATTACCCCAACTACACCTTGCATTGTTGTGAAACAATTGTTCACAACTATGAAAGTACATCATCAAAATACTACTACTAACGATAGCTAATATCTTACATTTTTCGTGTATTTTTCTCCAACTTAACCAGTTACTGACACCCTGTATTATATTTTATACAGAGTTCATGAAAGAATGTTCTCATATTTGTTCAGTTGCCCACAGTACATCTTCTGCCAAAGGATTCATTGCATTATACAGGCCCTGTAAGTATTTCAATCCCTTCCCATCATGAATCCATGGTTTGTTTTGAGACATTGACACTTAATCTAACTGGGACTCCTTTGCATTTAACAGGTTGCTTTTCTCTTGCAGCTTTAAGTATTCTCTCCAGGTCCTTTGCATTTTGTATTTTGAACAATACTGATAGGGTGTATTTCTCTTCAGGTTTAGTCTTCTCTGTGCTTCTTGGATATGCATATTCAAGTCTGATATTAAGTGTGGGAAGCTTTCTGTCATTAAATCTTTAAATATTCTTTCTGTGCCTTTATGTCTTTTTTCTCTGAGAAATCCAAGATCTGAATACAGTATGTGGTTTGCCAGATGTCTCTTAGGCTATTTCACTTTTATAATTATTTTTCTTTCTTCTCCTCAGCCTGACTCATCTCAATTTTCATGTATCCAAGTTTGCTGATTCTTCTCCCAGATACAATCTGCTGTTGAAACATTTGAGGAATTTTTCATTTCAGTTATTGTGGTCTTGAAATCCAATAATTATGTTTGGTTCCTTTTTATATTTTCTGTATCTTTACTGAGATTCTCATGCTTCTCATTCACTGTTTACCTGATATTCTTTCATTCTTTCTCTGCATTTTAATTCATCTCCTTAAAAATATTGGATTTTTTTTTTCTTTTTAAAGTCTTTGTCTGATATGTCCATTCTACTCTTCCTCATTGGTGTTTTCAGAAATTTTATACTCTTTCTTTGGATGGACCATAATTTCTTGCCTCTTTTTCTAGTAATATATTGTTGCAAACCATACTTTTTTTTTTTTTAAAGGAGGTTCTGGGGATTGAACCTGGGTCCTTGTACATGGAAGGCAGGCACTCAAGAACTGAGCTACATGTGCTCCTTGTACACAATACATTTTGATATTTTAGAATGTTAACTGTGGGATTTATTCCCTGAAGGCCTGTTTCTTGAGTTTGTAACCAGTTAGTGCTATCACAGAGATTACTTGTGTCAGCCTTCCTATCAGGAAGGTCCACTAAAGACAAATGTAAAATGCATAATCTTCCCTGTTCATTCTGAAATTATCTGTTGTCCTGGGCTTTGCTTACTAGTGGCTGAGGAGTTGTCCTGTTTACAGGAATTTGAAAGCCCCCTCTACTTCCCAGGGGACAGACATTTTCCCTTTCCCCTGCTGGATTTAATGCAGGTAATCTTTGTCCCATGCCATCAATTTAACTTGTTTCTTATACTGCTGTCATTGCTTCAAGATGCTTTTGCCTGGATGGCAAATTCTGGGAGGTGGAACATGTCAGAGAGGAATTTCTCAATTCATTGTTTCCCAGCCAGAACCAGGTAAGTGACATACAAAGAGGGCACTGGCATGCTCCAATCTGTCTTATAGAGGGAATAAGGTAGGGTCCAGGAAGGGCACCAGAAGCTTCTTTCAAGGTCCCCAAAGCTGTGCCTTCTTGACCTGTCCAAGAAATGCTACCTTTTCTCGCTGTCCTCCACAGCTTTGAGATGGCATACTGTCTTTAATTCTTCTCAGCTGCCTTTGTCCAGGGTGAGTTGGAATAACGGCCTCCAGTTTTATAATGTAGCTAATCCAAAAGCATTATCAGTGATCAGCCTATGCCCACCAAGGATCTTCAGGGAAGGGGAATTTTATTTTCCTTTCTGACACCAGCAATAAATTCCAGGAGCCAGATGCTACTGCTACCTGCCGGGAAAGGGGTGGATGTGTGACAGGAACCACTACATTAAAAAAGCAATTCAGTGGTATTTACTGTAATCTGCCAGTCTTTTCTTTCAGCTCTTCCTTGGATGAGGTACAGTTTTCTAGCAGACCCCAGAGTTTCAAAATAGTTGATTCAGACCTTTTCTGCCTATTTAAGAGTTGTTCCATTGAAGGGACTGATTCTTGGAGCTTGAACTGATTAATATAGTCTTCATAATAATGAGACAAAATATAGTCACTTTTATGTGTGGAAATTCAGTGCTACAACTGAACTTTTACTTACCATGAGTGACTTCAAACTTTCAAGTGTAAGCAAGAGTTTCCATGACTACAGAGTTGCATTGTTGATCACCTAAGTGAATTTTAGAACATTTTCATTACTTGAAAAGGAAAAACCTCATAGCCCCTTTTACCCCTCTATTGTTGTCCCTTAGAGTTGATATAATATCTTATTTGCCATTGCTGCAAAAAATACTGCAACATTAGACACTGCAGAAGCAAAGTTCTGTGAAGACACAACAAAAACTATTCTAATTGAAGCAAGGAGAGACAAAGAGACTTGAAAAAGGAAGAATGGATCAAAGATATTTGGAACAATATACTTTGAGCATATGTAAAATTGCATTTCAAGAATGAAAAAAAAGAGAGAACTGGGAGAAAGAAAAATTTGAAGAAATTATAGCCAAAATATTTACAAATTTGAATGAAAACAATAAACTCACAGAAACATGTGGGATAAGCAGGCACATGTATACATGTGTACACACATACAATCATACAAATGCATCATGGCCAACATAATCAAATTATTGGAAGTGCTAGCATATCCTTCAAACATAAATTTGAAATAAATGGTTTTTCAGACAAAAATTCCAAAAAAAGAAAAGAAAGTCTCCATAATTAGTGAGATGGCTTTAAAGAAACATTTGCCCAATCATTTCTTCAGCCCTTCTGAAGAAGAAACTTGTGCTTGGCTGTCCACTGCATCCCATTTGTGTATTGCATCCACCTCAGGAGCCTGTGAGGGAAGTAGGCAAAAGAAGAACTTAGGCCAAGAAGGAAGCTTGTTCATACCGGCACTAGCTGCAGTTTGCTCCAGACAAACAGGCAAGCAAGGAAGCATGGCCGTTTTTTATTTGCATGGTTATTTATACACTACAGTTTTATCACTCAAAGTTATACAAAAAGAACAAAGAATGCAGTTCTCGGGAATCATTTCTGCTGTGCTCAGGAAATATGGCTACTGGGCTGAGGACCTTATGAATTGGATACAAGGCATGCTAAATCAGGGGAACACAAGAAACTGAGCCAAGGTCAAAAGCTAATCTAGCAGCTGGGCTGTTGCCCAGAGAGTTAACCCTCACAGGCCAATGTCTGAGTTTAACCCTCATACATTGTCACATCATCAGATTCTATTTGCACTAATCACAGAATAAACTCAGCATTTCTATATATTGTTTTACAGCCAAAAAGTCATATTTCCTACTCTAGAGCTTTACTGGGTAGTATGATTCACAGTGGATTCTAATAGCGGCATCATGGTCAATAACAAGAAGTTCCATATATGTGTAATGGGGCATGTAGTATTATTTGAAAATGGATTATTTATTTTTATTAGGGAAGTTTTAGGTATAAAGATCAACCATACATAAAACACAGTATTTCCTTATACCTCCCTATTATTGACACCATGCATTGGCAAGGAACATTTGGTGCAATTGGCAATAACATATTTTTATAATATTATTACTGCCTATAGTCTTTGGTTTCACATAGGGCTCACTGTGTAGCACGGTTCAATGATTGTCTTTTAAATTTCTATGCTGTACCAGTTACCATATATACAACCAACATTTCCCCCTTTTAATCACATTAATAGATAAATTTCAATGCTGTTAATTAATTTCACAATGTTCTGCTACCATCATCAGTGTCAGTTACCAAAACAAATCCATCATTCCAAATAGGAACCCTTTATCTGTTTGAAGATTTTTATTTTCCTTTGTTAGAGTAGTTGTGGGTTTACAGAACTATCATGCAGAAAATACAGGATTACCATGCACTACCCAATTATTAACATCTTTCATTGATGTGTAACATTTGTTACAATTAATGATAAAACATTTTTATTACTGCACAATTAACTATAGTCCATGTCCCAACTTAGGATTCTCAGTTTGTGTAGTGTAGTTCCAAGGATTTAAAAAATATATATGTTCTGTTACCATATATACATTTAACATTTCCTCCCTTTAAGCACATATATACATACATATATATAAATATATATATCAGTGCTTTTAATTATATTCTCATCTTGTGCTACTATCACACCATCCATTGTCAACCATTGCCGTCATATAAAATAGGAACTGTTCAATGTTGTTTGGAATGTAAAATGGTGTAACCTCTGTGGAAAAAAGTTTGGAAGACCTCAGGAAGCTAAATATAGAACAAATAATCCAGCAATCCCACTACTAGGAATATTTTCAGAAGAACTGAAAGCAAAGGTGCAAACAAATATTTTCCTGCTGATGTTCCTAGTGGCATTATCACAATTGCTAAAAGATGGAAACAACCTAAGTGCCTGTCAACCAATGAATACAGAAACAAAATGTGGTATATACATACATTGGAATACTATTCATGTGTAAGAATAAATGAATTAAGGAAACACATGAAAACACCTAGGAACCTTGAGGACATTATGTTGTGTGACATAAGCCAGACACAAAAGGATGAATATTGTATAGTCTCATTGATATGGTCTAACTACCATGAGTAGACTTATGGAGTTGAGCTTTGGAATGTAGGTTGGTGGGAGATAGAATGTGGGTTGGGAAGGTGGAGCTGACCCTGGATGTATTTAGAATGTATAATAAGGTCAATTTTAAATATGTGGTAATGGATGGAGTTGATGGTAGCACATTATAATGAGTGAAACAAACACCTGATTTATGGATTTGATTATGGCTTAAATGGGTAGTCTAAGGAGGTTAAAGTCAGTTTGAGGACAGCTGGAGAATAATATTGGGAAAGTATAACCGTGATTTTAGCAGTAGATGAAGATTGTGTTTAATGATATAAATAATGGAATATTCTTCTACTACAAGATGTTAAGAATATTGTGATAAATGGGAAAATATAACTAATGTAACTTACAGACTACAGCCTATATATAATGTTTTTGTAGCAAAAGCAAAGAAAGTAATATATTAGTACTAAAGGTCAAAAAAGAATATTGGGTTTAGTTTTATAGGATACAAATATGATTAAGCATTTTTTTCTCTTCTTCATTTTCTTCATTAACAAGTAGACCATGAAAATGTCATTTAACCAATGTGTGTTCATCTGTGTATCTTTCTGAACACTGGAGGAACAATTGAGTTTGTTTTAGGATTAGATGAGATAAAAGTGCTTGGCCAGAACTTTGTTGGAGCCATGCTTCCATAACATGTATGTTATATTTTTTAAATTAAAAATAAAGTTTAAATTAAAAGAACAGGAACCCTGTACATTTTAAGTCTCAACGTCCCATTCGCTATTCCTATCCCAAGCCCTACCCCAAGCCCTGGTAAACTCTATTCTAAATTCTACCTCTAAGAGTTTACTTATCATAGTTATTTCATATACTATTTAAATGGTTATGCCTGGCCTATTTATCTGAACATGATGTTTTTATGGCTCATCAATATTTTCACATGTATCAGGACTATACTCATTTTTACAGCTGCATGATTTCCCATTGTATGTATATAAGACATTTTGTTCAATGAGTCATCACTTCATGGACAATTGGGTTGCTTCATATTTTGGCAATTGTGACTAAAACCATTATGAATATCAGTGTGCAAATATCTGTTCAAGTCCTTAATTTCAATTATTTTTGTTATATGTCTAATAGTTGGATTGCTGCGACTTAAGGTAGTTTTGTATTTAGCTTTCTGAGGAACCATCAAATTCATCCACAGCAGCTTCGCAAGGTTACATTACCACTAATAATGAATCAGTGTTTCTGTTTCTCGGCATCCTTTCCAACACTTGTTATTTTCCATTTTTTAATAGCAGCTGTTCTAACGGGTGTGAAATGTTATCCCTCTTTGGTTTTTATTTGCATTTTCCTTTTGGCTAATAATGTTGAGCATCTATTCATGTGCTTTCTGGCCATTTGTATATCTTCTTAGTAGAGATGACTATTCAAGTCTTTTGCTCATTTTGAAAAATTTGAATGTTTGTATTTTTGTTGTTTAGTTGAAGGATTTCTTTATATATTCTGTCTGTTAAATTCTTATTGAATATGTGGTTTCCAAATATTTTCTCCCATTCTGTAGGTTGTCATTTTACTTTCAAAATAAACCCTTTGAGACACAAAATTTTTTAAAAAAATTTTTATTTGGTCTCATTTATCTATTTTTTCTTTTGTTGCCTGTGCTTTGGTAGAATAACTTAAGAAACCGTTGTTGAAAATAAGATCCTAAAGATTCTTCCCTATATTTTCACCTAGGAGTTTGATATATCTTCCTCTTATATTTAGGTCTTTGATCCATAGTGAGTTGCTCTTTGTACAATGTGTGAGGCAAGGGTCCTCCTTTCTTTTTTTATCTAAATGGAGATCCAGTATTGCCAGCACCATTTGTTGAAGAGACTATTCTTTCCCAATTGAGTGGCCTTTGCCACCTTGTCAAAAATCAGTAGGCTATAAATGTGTGGGCTAACTTCTGATCTTCCAATTCTATTTTATTGGTCTATGTGTCTATCAGTGCACTAATACCATGCTGGTTTGATACAGTGGCTTGTGAAAAATTTAAAGAGCAGTAGGTGTCATTTAAACAAATTCTTTTTTTTTCAAGATGGCTTTAGCTCTTCAGGATAACATCTGCTTCCATTTTAATTTGATGATTGGCTTTCCTGTTTCTGCAAAGAAGGTAGTTGGAATTTTGATTAAATTGCATTGAATCTATTAGAGACACACATCAGATGTAAAGATACAATGAGGTTAAAAATGAAAGGTTGGAAAAATATATTCCATGCAAATTGTAACCAATAAAGAGTTGAAGTAGACCAGATAAATGTAATATAACATTATTGTATGAAAAACAATTAGTGCAACTGACAAAATAATCCTGTCATCAGTATTCTGTATTTTTTTTCATACAAAATAAACACTAGCTTTTAATTAAGGATGGGTGGAGAATAGATATATTTTGGATACTTCATATTTCTTTAACTCTTTATTATTCATACTCTTAAATAAAAATAACTTTTTGGAATCAACAATGTTTTTATTATTGATTGAATAAGATTTTTTTATTTTTTTATTTTTTTATTTTAGTTATGCTTTTAAATCAACACCTCTTAAAATATATGTATATATATATATAAAAAATAACATCTTTGTAAGCAAATACACATATATGCATATATATTTATATATCATTTTACAAATGTTTGTATGTATTGTGAGAATTTTGATTTTTACCCATAATCGTTGCCATAAAAAAAAAAAAAAAAAAAAAAAAAAACATAAAAAAAAATAAAAAAAAAAAAAAAAATTATTGCATTGAATCTACAAATGGGCTTGGGTATGATTGAAATCTTAATTATATTTAATTTTCCAATCCATGAACACAGAATATCTTTCCATTTATTTAGGTCTTGTTTGATTTCTTTTACAATGTTTTGTAGTTTTAGATGTACAAATCCTTTACATCCTTGGTTATATTTATTCCTAGATATGTTATTCTTTTACTTGCTATTGTGAATAGCCTTTTTTATTACTTCTTCTTCTTGTTCATTGCTTGTGTATAAAAAGACTACTGATTTAGGGTGTTGATTCTGTACCTTGCCACTTTGCTGACTTAATTAATTAGCTCTAGGAGCCTTGTTACAGATATTTCAGGACATTTTTGTATATAGGATTGTAATTAGTAAAAAAAAAAAAATTACTTTTTTCCTTTCAATTTGGGTACCTTTTATTTCTTTGTATTGCCTAATTGTTCTGCCAGAACTTCTAGTAAAATATTGCATAAAATTGGTGACAATGGGCATATTTATGTTACCCCTGATCTTGGAGTTAAAACTTCACATCTTTCACATTAGGTAGGATGTTAGCTGTGGGCTATTCATATATGCCTTATCATGTTGACTAGGTTTCCTTCTATTCCTAGTGTTCTTTTGGTTTTATCAAGAAGGCATGCTGAATATTACCAAATGCCTTTTCTTCCTCAATTGAGATGATTATGTAGTTTATTTCCTTCAGAGTGTTAATGTGATGCATCACATTAATGGATTTTTTATGTTTCATATCAGAGATAAATCCCAATTTTGCATGGTTTATAATTTTTTTAATATTTAATTGGATTTGGTTTGTTATTTTGTTGAGGGTTTTGCATTTATATTCATAAAAGCTATTGGCATGTAGTTTTCTTCTGTTATATTTATCAGGAATAGGTATGAGAGTGATGTTAGCCTCAAAGAATGAATTAAGAAGTGTTCCCTCCTCTTCAATTTTTTAGAAAGCTTTGAGCAGAATTGAAGATAGAACTTCTTGGAATGTTTGGTAGAATTCCTCTGTAAGCCATCTGGTCCTGCACTTTCTTTGCTGGGAGGTTTTTTTTATTATTTCTTCAATCTTTATTGTAAACAGTTTATTGAGATTTTTTGTTTCTTCTTGAGTCAACATAGGTAGTTTGTGTGTTTCTACAAATTTGTCTGTTTCATCTGGGTTATCTAATTTATTAGTGTACATCTATTCACATTATCCCCTTTTAATCCTTTTTATTTCAGAGGTCCAGTAGTACTGTCTCCTTAATGGATTTTTTATGTTGGTTTCCATAATTTCATTCATTTTTGGTTTCCATAATTTTCAATCTTCTCTTTTTCTTTTTCTGTCTAGATAAGGGTTTATCAGTTCATTTTGAAGAACTGATTTTTGGTTTTCTTTATTCTCTCTATTTTATGCTTTCTATTTCACTTATCTGACTGCTGCCCCCCATATTTTTTTTTTATTGTTTCTTTCCTTCTGCTTTCTTTGAGTTTAGGCTTCTCTTCCTTTTCCAGTTCTTCCAGTTTTGAGGATAGGTATTTGAGTTGAAGCTTTTCACCTTTTTTTAATATAAGCATTTACGGTTATACATCTTCCTCTCAGCACTATCTTTGCTGCATCCCATGAGTTTTTGTATGTTGTATTTTCATTTTCATATACCTCAAGATATTTCTTAATTTCCCTTTTGTTTTCCTCTTTAATCGATTTGATGTTTAAGAGTATGTTGTTTAATTTCCTCATATTTGTGATTATTTACCTTTCTTCCTGTGTTATTCAATCCCAGCTGCATTCTGTTTTGGTCAGAGAATACACATTTTATGATTTCAGCATATTTTAATTTATTGAGACTTATTTGTGGCCTAAAGCTTGTCTATCCTGGAGATGACTGAAGTGCACTCAAGAAGAATGTGAATTCTGCTTTTGTTGGGTGAAATGTTCTTTGTATGTCTGTTAGGTATTGTTGGTTTAGAATAACATTCAAGTCTTGTATTTTCTTAATGATATTATGAGTAGATGTTCTATCCATTATTGAAAGTGGTGTATTAAAAGTCTCTTACTATTAATATAGAACCATATACTTCTCCCTGCAAATCTGTAAGTATTTGCTTCATATGTTTTGCAGCTACGTTGCTTCATGCATATATATTTATAATTGCCATATCTTCTTGTCAAATTATCCCCTTGTAAGTATATAATGACCATCATTGACCCAAATAACTCTTTTTTAAAGTGTATTTTATATGATATCAGTTTATCCACTCCTGTTTTCTTTTGGTTACTACTTGCTTGGGATATCTTCTCAGTGCTTTCAATTTTTGTCAACCTGTATCTTAATATTTAAGGTGAGTCTCACTGATTGCATATATTTGGGTAATACATTATCAATTCTGTCAGTCTCTGTTTCATGAATGGAGAGATAAATTCATTTTCATTTATTGCCAATACTAATAATATGGGATTTTTTTTCTGCCATTTGCTATTTAGATTTTGTAAGTCATATACTGTTTTCTGTCCCTCATTTCTGTTAACACTGATTTTATATTCATTTGATTTTGTATACATAGATATATATATATAATATATTATGTATATTATATATATATATATATATATCATATTGAGCGTCTTCTCATTTCTATCTGGATATACTTTCATCTATTTACTTGTGGTTATCATGGGATTAAAATGTAAATTCCTATCTTTAAAACATTCATATTTGGTTTGATCTAAACCTAACTTCAATAGCATGCCTATATACATTACCTATAGCCTTCTGGCCCCCTACCTTTTTTTCTGTACTTTTTAACATTTATGATAAAATGATAGATTTATCATTACCTTTTTATGCATTTGTATTTTAGCACCTATAGTAGTAAGACATGTAATTACATACCAACCATTAAACTACAATAATACTGGCATTAAAACAGCATGGTAGGAAAGTGGATGTGGCTCAAATGATTGGTCTTTCATCTACCATAATGGAGGTCCAAGGTTGGATTCCTGTGGCTTACTGGTGAAAAGCAAGCTGGCCTACATGGCAAGCTTGCCCAAGTGGAGAGCTGGCCCATGTGGAGTGCTGGCCTGCGAGGAAATCTGGTGCAGCAAGATGATGCAACAAAAAGAGACACAGAAAAGAGACAATGAGAGATGCAGCAGATCAGGGAGCTGAGGTGGTGCAAGAGATTGAGCAGCCTGTCTCCACTGCAGAAGGTCCCAGGATCAGTTCCCTGTGCCACCTAAAGAGAAGACAAGCATCACAGAAGAACACACAAAGAACAGACAGCAAGTGCTAAACAATGAGAGGGGGAGAAATAAATAAATCTTGAAGAAAGAAACAAAGCAAAAAACAAAAACAAAAACAAAAACAAAACAAAAACAAAAAACCCAGCATAGTATTATTGCATTGAAAGACATATAGACTAATAGAATGCTTACTTTTTCCACAGGTCTTTATTTTGTTATGCTGCTTCGAACCACTGATTCATGTTCTTTCCTTTCATTGTAAAGAACTGCTTTTAGCATTTCTTGTAGTGGAGTTTTAGTGGTGATGACTTCCCTCAGCTTTTGTTTATCTTAGAATATGTTAATCGCACACTCATTTTTGAAAAAAAGTCTTACCAGATATACAATTCTTGACTGGTAGTTGTTGTCTCTCAGCCTTTTAAGAATTTCAAACCAATTCTTTCTTGTCTTTCTGATTTCTAATGAGAAATCAGCAGTCAATCGAATTGTGACTCCATTTTATATAGCATGTTCCTTTTTTCATGCAATTTTCAGAATTCTCTCCTTGTCCTTAGCATTTGATAGTGTGATCAATATATGACCAGGTGAATATTTCTTTATGTTTAACCTGTTTGATATTCTCTGGGCATTTTGAATGTGCAAATTCTCATCCTTTGTTAAGTTTTGGAAGTTTCAGTCATTATATCTTAAATATTCCTTCTGATCCTTTCTCTCTTTCTTTTCCTTCTGGGACTCCCATAATGCATAGGTTGGTTAATTGGATGGTGTCCCAGAGGTCTCTAAGGTTATTTTCAATTTTATATTTCTTTTGTCTTTCTTCTCCTAAACCTGACTTATTTTTTGTTTTTGAGTTCACTGTCTTGTCTTTCAATTCAGTGATTGTTTTTTCTGCCAGTTCCATTCCACTCTTTAAAACTTCCTGTGTTTTTTTTTTCATGTCAGTTATTGTGGTCTTCAACTCCAGTCGTTCAGTTTGTTTCCTTTTTTTTTTTTAAGGCATCCCCCAGTTTATATTTAGTTTATGTCTAGTAATTTAAAGCAACAATTACCCTTGTATGTCTGTCCTGATATAAACATTTACATTTTGTTTGCACGCAGGCCTGAAGAAATCTTTTTTTTTTTTAAATAAACTTCACTTCATCTTCAAAAAATAAAATATCAGACAAAAGGCAGCTTAAGAAATTATGGAAGCCTTACATTAACAAATTATGTCGAGGCACATTTACCTCATTTACTACTAAAAACAAACTCAATTGTTTCTCTAGTGTTCTGAAAGATACATAAATTAGTACAGATTGGTTTAATGACATGGCCAAGATCTCCTTGATAATGAATTAAATGAAAAAAAAAAAGCTTACTCATAGTCATGTCTCATAAAACCAATCTCCATATTTCTCTTTTTTAATTTTAGCATTAATATAATACTTTATTTGCCTTTGCTAAAAAAATTTACAATATTAATGTTAACAATAGTCTATAAGTTACATTAGTTATCTTTATCCAATGTCTCATCATATTCTTAACAAAGTACAGTAGACGAAATTTCTTCTATTTATATTATTAAACACAAACCTCAACTACTTCCAAAGTCACTATTATACAGTCCCTAGATTATTCTCTAGCTGTCTTTTCAATTATCATTAACCTCTACTGTCTATGCCTTTCAGCTACTATCACCTTTA